>JAMFLL010000346.1:0-42644 GCA_027475725.1 Pythium rhizo-oryzae
CTGGAACGGCGTGAGCTCCGGGTTCAGGTCCGTGAACTCCATCACGCCCAGGTCGCCCAGCTTCTGCACGCAGTCGTGGGCCGCGTCCTCGTTCACGATGAGCGAGATGTACTCCATCTCCTCCGACCGGAGCCACTTCATCTTGCCGACGGCGGGGGGTTCCCACGGAGGGAACGAAGCGGAGGGCGGGAGACGAACGGGAAAGAACGGTTCTGGCGGAGAGCAGGAACTTGGATCTCCGCTCCGCCTGCGCGCTGGTGCTTGGAGTTGTTCCCCGACGCTCGACGCTGGCGACGGCTGCAAAGGGGAAGTTGTTCTGAGGAGAACCAAAAAAGGATCCAGACCGCCACTGCCGCCGCTGCTGACGATAGACAACAACGGAAAGGGGGAGTTTTGCTCTGGTTCTCTCTTGAGGGGTGAGGTTTTTTTAGACTGGCCCCCAAGCGGCTGGGCGTTATTTTTGGGTTGTTTCGCATGTGTGGTGGGGGATCTCAAAAGAGGAGAAAAGAAACGCCGCTTCGTACCTAATTGAATCTATTCAGTAGTTGCTAGACTCGAATCAAAATGACCATGGACTGACCTGTCACAGATGCGACCTGAGGAGCCCAACCAGCCCTTATCATGGACGTGAGCCAAGCAAATGAGAAAGATATGTTGGGTCAGGTTCTAGAGTAGATTCGGTTAATTCGTGGGGGATTACTAGACTCGCGGACTCATGATCAAGATTCCTCGCCATCAAGATGAGCGACAACTACTGACGGGGAGCCGATGCGTCTGTCTAGGTCGAGCGCGTCCATGACTCGTGTTCGCAGGTCAATGGCGCACCGTCAAACGACTGTTGCCATGCTCGTACTTCGTACTAAGGCTTGGCACGCATGCGCTCAAGTCGCTCGCGCAGAATGCGGGACGTGGCCGGCTGAGAGGAATCGTTCGCAAAGTCACCGAGCGAGGAGATAGGCACTCGGGTGCCATTGTGGCCGCTGTAATTGCTAGCTGGCGTGGAGCTGGAGGATGCACTAAAGCCATTTGATCGGAAACTGCCGAGACGAGTGGCTGTCGAGGCGCTGTTACCGATCGACGCGTTGGATGTCGGTGCAGTCGACGAGCTTCCAGCGTCAAACAGTCGTCGAGTGATAGACTGAGTGGCGGATGATATGGACGATGAGTTGGTACCGAACGATTGCCCACCCACACTTGAGTAGGTCGAGGACGACATGGCTCCTTCGTATCCGCTGAAGCGTGCGGATCCAAAGCTTCGGGAAGACGATGATGAGTTCAGTGTGTGGCCCATTCGAGCGAGCATGTCCCGAATTGGCGAGTCTGGCGGTAGGTCGTTCACAGCGGTCTCAAATATTGACTGCCGCGTCTTCATCATGCAGTCCGCAATCATTTTCAGAGCTTGTTGCATGTTGTCGTTTGCAATCTGCACCGAAAACACGTCGCTTTGCGGGAGAGTCCCGAAGAATGAGTGCATCTGCATCAAAACGCCGAAGATATCGATTCCTTCGAACGGGTTGAACGCCTCTGCGTGGATAGTCGTGATTTTCAGAAGCAGTCGACCCACAACCTGATCGAGCGAATCCTTATGCATCAAATGGTTGAAGCTGTCTCGGGCATTGTACTCGCCGACGTCATTGCGCACAATTCGCTGCAGCAGGTTGATAATGGCAGGATACAGATCACCAGGCTTGATTCTCTTTGTTGATATCGCCAGGATGGCATTCAGGCCCTTCTGCATGTAGATCAAGCGCCGACGCTCGGGCGGAAACGATGCGAACTCAGCAGACCTGATATCCGTGTGGATCGGAGTATCTTCAAAACGGGCGTCCAACAGCTTCGACGTGGTCTCCAACAGAATACGTTCAACGACGTGACGGTGAATATCTTCGATTGCTTCGCTCTCGAGCAACTGTCGGAGTGTTGAGAGGGCAATTGTGAGCGGCAGCATGCACAGTGGCTTATTTGAATCACCTCGCCCCATACTGCCGTGAATGCATTCGCATAAACGAATTGCAATTTCGTTGACGTGCTTACGCAAGAACTCACTTTCAGCCGGCTCGGATGCATCAAGTAGCAGAGTGTAGAGACCCTTCAATGCTTGGATGCCAGGCGCGTAAAATGGCGAGTTCTCGTCGACAATATCTCTGGCTTCAGTGAACATGCTCTCAAGTGGCCGTAGCAGCATATCTTGGATGATTCCGACGTGGTCAACAGGCCCATCGTCTCTTTCTGGCGTGCCCATTACCACGTCTTCGTCCTCGTAAGGCTCAGGATTATTGCTCTGCTGGTGAACTTGGATAGGCGGTGCCGGAACATGAACATTGTTGAAGCCCTTCAATCCTGACATTGGCGTTGAAGCGTTTCCGGGCGGAGTTATTCGCGGAGGCGTACGCGCACTGAACGCGGGTTGTGGGGGGGCAGATCCGAAACCAAAACCGGCCCGCGGAGCTGGAGTGGACGAAGAGTTGTCGATAACTGAGCCCGGTGGTAGATACTTAATCTTCGTGGTTAGCAGATCCATTCCTTGCTGAGTTGTCACGCCAGTGAAACGGAAAAATTTGTCCACATCACCGCCGGTTTGCATGTAGATAGCCATGAGGGCATTGATTGCGCTTTCACGGATCTCCTTCTCGTGAGCGGTCACGTACTTGCCGATCTCCTTGACAGCACGCTTTCCCACCGCATTCACACCATGCACCTTGACGATGTGCTCGATCAGATCAATGCATTCGCAGCGACTCCGAATGTTCTTCGAGTTGTTAAAGCACTCAACGAGATAGCCGACGTAGCTGTCAACGCTGTAGACATCTACTACGAGACGCATGATGTCACGGAAACGAATACGAAAACGGGGCTTCGGATTCCCGCTCTCTTGAAGCAAGTACGGCAAGATAATAGCGGCCTCGACGTCATCCAGTTGGTAACCGATAGATTTCAAAAGCTCGAAAAGTTTCACCAATACTTCAAGCAGCTTGGCGAGGGCCTGAACGTTGTTGTCAACCACTCGAAGAGAGCACCACTTGAGGATCCAATCGAGCGCTGCCAGAACTTCTTGGGGTTGGTTCGAGATGCAGGACATCAGATCAGACATCGCTGCCATCATTCCTTTTTCGAGCGAAGGAGCGAAGAGTTTGGCATGGAACTGAGGCGACAAGAATGGACGCCACTCGGCCTCGATCTCACTCTTTCGCGCACTCATTTCACTTTGAGAGATCGAGTCGAAGATCCACTTGTTGTATTGGCCCTTTGCCAATCGCGACGGCTTCCCACCATTCATCTTCAACATTCCCACAGCGAGAGTGGGCTCTTCGTTGGCGTGTGCATCACTCTCGACTGAGAAGGATGCACTTGCCCTTGACAGCTGACTACGCGCGGCACCACCCGAGCCTGGTCGTGCTGGCATAGAGTGGGTTCGGCCAAAACGAGCACTAGCCGAGCTGGCACTGTCGGGGGCCGAAGACTGCGTCGCTGGAGGAGCTGAATGTTGAGGAGTCGACACAGCAGACATGGAAGCATTCATCCCACCGGTGGAGGCAGCGGCAATTTCCCCAGCTTTGTCGAACATCGGTTTCAACGAACGCATTTGCGCAGGTTTGATGTCTCTGCATCCAGACGAGAGCGCAACGTCCTTACCGACAGACTTCATTACTTCAGCGAGGACTTGGACTGCCTTCTCTCGAGCCTCCGAGGATTTATCGAGCAAACCTCCTTGCACTGTCGGTGTGATTAAGCAAGATAGGTCGAGGCGCTGATCACAAGCCCGCAGGTGCTCAACCAACCAACCGAGCAACTCAGCCCGGCCGACTGGATTCGTCATCGCTTCGGCAACTGAAGAAAGCACACTTTCCACACACTGGGAAGACGTCTGGTTGTTGTGACGAACCCACTTGTGCAACGCTTCGACGGCTGCAACTTGCATGTTCTTCTTGTTGTCAGAAACACCGCTAAGGAGGCTGGGTACCATCATCTTCGACATTTTCGAAACTTCAGGCCCAATGCTGGCGGCAAGGACGCCTATAACTTGTGCCGCCTTCACTTTCAGGTTCGCATTCGAGTCTGTTAAACGGGCCTTCATTCCCTTCATCAACTCCATGACCTGCTTCGTGAATTCGATAGCGCACCCTGCGCTCTCACAAATGCTCTGAACACTTTCCATCGCGGCAAGCCGCTTCTTCCACGCTGTCTTGTCCTCTTCGCACTTCAAGTCGGCCATCAACTCCTTTGTAATCTGTGCGCTAATGTCGGTACGCCCAAAGAGCGCGCCGGCATCCGCCTTCGCACCTTCTGCGAGCGCATCAGCGTCTTTAATTTGGCGTTTCACGTTTGCTGACGCGCTTGCAGGGTCAAAACCAACCTTCTTGAACTCTGCATCAACCGTCGAGGCAAGTGCTGGCTTCCACCCTTCTAGGTTGAGGATAGGCAGTAATGCTGGCCCGAGCTGCGAATACATTTTGCCGAGAAGAGCGATAGCACCACTTCGAACCTTCGGATTCGATGACTCGAGACCGAAGTTCCCCTTCGCATAGTCGACGAGTAATCTTGGATTACACAAAGTCACTCCGAAATCTGCGACGCACTCGCTCATGGCTGTAAGCACCTCTGCATGAACCAGCGGTGCTTTCACGTTTCCCATATGATTCACAATGCAACCAAGCACATAGGTTGGACCAACAGCTTCACATAGTTGAAGAATCATCGCCCGAATAGTGTCGCACGCTTTCCGATCGGATATTTTGTCGATCCCGCTCGGAACCACAAGACACACGACACCGCGGGGAAACTTCCCAGCAGCATTCTCTGCAAAAGTTCCCACGGCCTGGAATGCGCTCTTGAGAACGTTGATGTTGCTGTCCTTGAAATCCTTCACTTGCTTGGACATATACAACGTCATAGCTTCAATGACGCGGACATTCATCGAGCTGGAGTTTTGCTTCGCATGCTCCTCAAGATGTTCAATTGCGCTCTTCCTCTCAGTCCACTTCGCACTGGCAAAGCCCTCAGTGATAGCAGCCCACGTCTCAATCTGCTGCTCGAGCAAAACAGCTTCTGCTTCCTCAAGATCAATAGCAATCGAAAACGGAGCAAAATCGCCTCCACCTCCTGGTGAACTAGCCGTCGGAGTCACAGCAGGCTTGCGCGCTGCGGCTGCTGGTTTCGCCGGAGCTTCCGCCCCTTTTGCAGTCAGTCGAGACGGAGCACCACGAACTTGCTTGACGGCAGATGCTCGTGAAGGTAGGGCCGAAGGAGCATTTGGAGGAGTCGCATCCGTCATTTCTGTATCGACAGTTTCAGGGGCTGGTCGGCCAGTGGAGCCTGCACTCGACGGACGACTGGCAGGTGCACTTCCCGCTCCCCCTCCACCAAGAGCTTGTTTAACGGCTTTGAATGATCGCGGGTTCTTGCGAGACAAATCTGCCATCAAGCCACTCGTCCAATCTGGATTCTGTTGTGTCTCCTTCACTAGGGTTGCGAGGGAATCCACAGCAGCCTTGCGAACAGTGGGGTCTACGTCGTCCATTCCGTTCACGAAGATCGTGCCGAAATCCGATACAATACTGCGATCCGAGATGTTCACGATCTTCTTCTCGACACATCTCGCCAAAAAGCTGATTGTTTGAACGCGTGCCTGAGGCGCTTTGTTCTTCGACGGATCTACACCGATTCGGATTTCGTCCATCATCATGTCGATGCCCATAGAGTGCTGAAGGAACAAATCGAGCGTGTTGTTAACTGCGTTGAGGATGACAGACTTCTTGTCGGAAAGCTTCTTCATCAACTCCGGGTACATGAGCCGAGCGTACTGCGTGAAATTCTTCCTCAAACCGTCCGAGAGAGCACCAAGCACTTCAATCGACTTCGCGACGATATTCACATTGGAGTCATTGGAGAGAATCTTCAGTGTGTTGACCAGCTCATAGTAGTCTCCGTTTGCAAGCTTGGGAATCGGCCCAATCAAATCGAGGACAATTTTCAGCGCCTCAACCTTCTCGCTCCACTTCGGAAGAGCCAGCTTGGAACGAAATTCAGTCTTCGGGAGCTTGTCGAGCAGGTTCACAGTCTCCGCAAACTCCCTGGGATCAAATGCATTCGATGAGACCACAGTGGTGGATCCCGACGCTGAAGCTTTCGCTCCACCTCGAGCTGCTTGAGTTGGTTGCTTGGCGCCTCGTACATACTTTGTCGGCTGAGCTTGTCCAATCACCAAGTCCTTCGTCAAAGCTTCGTACTCAGTCTTCTGAGCCTGTCGGAGATTGGCAACGATATCCGCAACCAACGAGGGGCCAGTCCAGCGATGAATCTCGGCGATGATGGTCAACGCTACGGGGCGAACACCATTCACAGTCGACTCGCACAGTCCAGGTAAGCAGGCCTTAACAGCTTGAACGGGAACAACACGAGGACCAAAGGCTCTCACTCCTTCAAGGATGCTCGTTGCGCACGCAGGCGGGACCTTCGGTTTTTTGTTCTTGGTTCCTTCAATCAGTGCAGCAATAGTGTCCTCTGCCGCTCCGGCTTCGATGAACGAAGAGACGAGTTCTTCACATAGTTTCACCGTACCGGGCCGCCCAGCAAAACCCTTGTCAACAACACGCTTCATCACCCCCGCGACAATGCCCTTGTGGAACGGTTCGACCCGCTGAGTGTAAGCCAAGACAGCGTTGATACCTGCCTCCATCGCACTTGCATTCGCGTCCTCGCACATCTTGTGGAACAGCTCCAACAGGGGCGCAACATCATCACTTCGAGTGCCTGGTCTTTCGCACAGTGCCTTAATATTGTCGTAAGCTTCCTTGCGCACTTTCCAGTTTTTATCCGCGACTTGATCCACGAGGGTCTCAACAGGAGGGATGTCTGTCGAAGGAGCATGGGAGGCCGACGGCGACGCGAGCTCCGAAATGTCCATCGGAGTAGACGTCAACGGTGGACCCATAGGCGGCGTAGGCGCTGCCATTTCGGCGTCCATACTGTCTGGTGCAGAGCTTGGCGGCTGTGTCATCGGCGCGAGCGGGGGTGGCGCTCTGGTCGGTGCGGCTCGTGCAGGCAGCGCAAGACTCGGCATCTCCTCGCTCATGGTCACGTCTTCTTCTTGAGCGACTTCCATCGGCTCGTCGCGCACAGTCGCATTCTGCACGGGGGGCGGTCGTCGCGTCGGCGGCATCTTCCGCGCGGCGCTGGGCACGGGGGGCGAGTTCATCACCGTGCGTCGCGCAGCGGGCAGCGGCGGCGAGTTCGCGACTCCTCCGCGCATGGGCGGTGGCGGCGCCTGCGCGTCGTCCTCTTCTTCGCCCTCGGCGTACTGGATGTTGGACGAGATGCTCTTGGTGATGTTGAGGAGCATCGAGACGTCCTCGCCCGCGCAGAGGCGGCACTTGCAGCTCATGTTGCGTAAGCACTTCTCCTCCATGGTCGCCCGCGTCGTCGATGTCTAAAGGCGAGGCGTCTTGTCGGTCTATCGATTGGGGCTCTCGGGCGCGTGCAGCGGCGGCGGCGGCGGCGGCAAGTTCCTGCTTTTGCTTGTTGCACCAGAGAAGGCCGTTTCCTGTGGGAGGATTTCCTTTTCGTGTCGACACCCGCCACCGTTCTTTCTCCGCCTCGACGGAAAAATTACCGACCAAGACGGTTAGTAACATTCGAACCACCTGCTTCTCGAATCTCAAGTCGGTAGACCGCATAGTAGTTAAGTGATAGCTAACGGTCGGTAATTTTGAAATTTGAAAATTCCAAACAACTTCAAACCTGCTTGTTGTTTTGGCGCGCGGAGAACGCGCCAGCAGAGTGTTGGTACTGTACACTTGGACCGGCAATCCAAAACTTCCCGCTTTGAAGGAGAAAGGAAAATGGCGGCGGCGGCGGCGGCGTCGCGCGAGGCCGCGAGCGTGGTCGCGTGGTTCGAGTTCTACACGCGACTGTACGAGGACGACGCGCGCGTCGCGCGCCCCTCGCACACGCTGCAGCAGCTGCTCCAGTCCGCGTACGTGTGCTCACAAAGAACCAACTGCAAGTGGGAGAAGGGAGCATCCTCTTACCTCTCGCTGTGTGAATATGGGGCGTTGCGACAGATTTCCGTCGCTGTATGAAGACGTCGTCGCGCGGCGGCTGGCGCTCGGCTCTGATGAATGGGCGTGCGTGGTCATTCTGCTTGAGGCGTTCTATGAGGTGCGGGATGGCGATTGGGGAACTGGAGGGCTCTCACCAGGAAACTGACGTGGACGACTCGATCTCGGGCGATACATAGGTGGAGCTCGGCATAGACCGGTCAGCGCTGAACGATGCGATGACGTTCGAGGATGCGTCGCTCGAATCCGCATGCGTTCAGACGCTCGAGTACACCGTGAGTGCGCTGGTCCAGAGCGATTCGAAGAAACAGTTCGTGGGCGATATCATGAGTATGGAAGGTTCCGTCCAAGTTGACATCATGGCGATTATCGAGCGAGTGCTACAGCATACGGCGAGTATGGTTGCGAATAGTGCTTCTGGGCGAGAGGAAAGCGAGGCGCTAGGCTTCGAAAGCGCATCAACCGAAAGCCAGGCACGAAATGACCGCCTCGGGACGCCCACGCGGTCGGTGTCGGGACAGACAAGTGCGTCTTCTTCACCAGCATGCACAGTCTCTCGGTCTCCGCTACATCTTGCGAGAAATGCAGAACTCGAGCGTCTACAGCGTGCGAACGATATTCTCAAGGAAGATAGTGTACGCACAAGATGCAGTACCCCTTGTGGTTTGAGATGTTTCTGATCCTTTGTACTGTGCTGATTCGATAGATTCATATCGCGAAAGAGCTTGAGGAAGTCAAGTTAAAGCTCCAACACACCGAGGCTGAGAACACATCGCTCCACGAGAGCATCAAGAGTATCCAGTTACAAGCCGAGATGGATATTCTCAAGAAAGAGCGAACAGTACGAAGCTACTTTGACGAGCGGATGCACAGTCTGCAGCGAGAACTAGACCGGGTCACTGGTGAATTGGAGGAGAAAGCTGCGATTGCGAAGGAGGTAGACGATCTTCGGGACGAAATCGATCTTCTCCGACCGTCGGCAGAAAAGCTTGCCCGGGCTGAGTCGACTCTTGCCAAGTACAAAACGAAGATTGAAGACTTGGCATCGGTAAACGAGAAGCTCCGGGTACGTTGCTGTTTCGATGTGATTGCATGCTGTGCCTATCCGTACTAATGTGTCAGTGACCTCAACAGCGAACAGAAGAGGCCAACGCGGATTTGGTCGAGAAAAATCTCTATCTCGAGAATCAGGCCGCAAAGGCAACTGCACTGCAAAGAAAGCTCACCGACTCCAAGGAGGCGAACACCGCCATCGTAAGTATTGTTTGGTGATCTTCTGTGGAGAATGCGTGGACTTATCATATGTTGACCCTTTCTAGCAATTTCACGTGTCTGAGCTTGAGTCCAAACTCTCCCGATTAACCACCGAGTTGGAAGCGAAACGACTGGAATGTGATTCTACGAAGGCAGCTCTTCTTGAAGCCAAATCTCTCAACAGCCAGCTCCAGCAAACAGTGGACCAGCAAATCGACGCAAAAGAAGGATATGCAGCATCAGACATGGGATCTGTGGGCGGTATCAGCGAGCTGAACCCAGAGCTGATGGAGAAGCTTGCGCGTCTCGAGCACGAGAACGCAACATTGCGAAGCCAAGTCGATGGTACAACCTCTGATCGTATCGATTCCCTTCTTGATGATCTCGAAGATATCAAGCGGATGAAGAAGTCTTTTGAGGCAAAGTACTTCGAGACTAATGACTCACTCAAAGAGACCCAAGCGAAGCTGAAAGCTCTTGAAGGAGTGCTATCTGCGGTGCAAGATGAGCTCGCCGAAAGCACGAAGAGTCTCTTTTCTCGAACAACAGAGCGAGATGATCTGACCGAGCGTCTTGAACACGCGGAGCAGATGATATCGAAGCTGACTGAATCTAACGCCGCAAACGCCTCAGAGATAGAGCGTCGAGTTGAGGTGGAGCAAAGTTTGAATGCACAACTTGGCCGTCGAGATGAAAAGATCTCAACACTGGAGCAGGCCCTTAACCAAGCAGTTCAAGATCTACGACTCGCGAATGAGCGGAATGATCGGCTGAGCGAAGACGTGAGCACACTCCTGCTTGAGCGACACGATATGGTGCTACATCGCAAGGAACTGGAAGACAAAATCGAACTGCTCGAGGCGGACTCTCTTTCCCATTTAGCCCGGATTGCCGAGGTGGAAGGTGACCGTGATTTGATTAAAGAACAAGTGGAGAGAGCGAGCAACCTGATCTTGAGTCTCCGAGAAAGTGAAGCAAGACTCGGTATGCGATGTGAGGAGCTGTACGGAATCCTGGCGATGAAGACAGAGCAACTTGACGATCAATTGCGAGCGACGTCTCAGTTGGCAACAAAACTAGAGGAGATGGAGAAGAATTCGCGTGAGCTGGAGGAATTCAGGAGCAGCCAAGGCATCAAGATTCAGGAACAAATGGAGCGACTTCAAGCCTTGACGAGTGATCTCGCCATGGTCCGAACAGAAAACCTCGACTTGTCGAGGAATGTGGAACATCTCGAAGCGCAAGTTCGTGCACTCACCGCAGAGCATGAAGTTCAGCTCCAGATGGTTGCCGATGATCAAGCCCGCGTGAATGCTGCTCATGAGCTTAAGCTTGAGACGCTCTTGCAAGAGAACGCTGACACAATTGCTCGCATGACAAGTGTCATCGATGAGAAGAGCAACTCGCTGCAACAGATGAGGGAAGAAATGAAATCGATGTGCGAGAGCCATGAATGTGCACAGGAAGAGCTACGGGTTCGATTGGAGCAAGAACTGTCGGCGATTCAGAAGGAGAAAGACAGCTTCGCTTCAGAAATGGCGAAATACGCTGCAAGTCATTCCTTCACGGATGAAGAAGTCACAACTAAGGAGTCGGAACTCAGAGGTAAGCTGTCTGATCTGTCAGCCACCTATGCAGCAGAGAAGATCGAACTGATTCGACACCGGGATTCGATGAGCGATCAAATCAGACAGCTCCAAGACGCGGGTCGAGATATGAAGTCTCGATTCGAAACGCAAGAAGCAAAACTCCGCGAAGCAGTCAGGTCGCAGCTGGAGGCAAACAAAAAGCTTGTCGAAGTCAATCACACAGTTAAGAGCGAGCTGGCGAAGAAGGAAGCCCAAGTCATTCAGCTGGAAAATGTTGTCACCCGTTTGGATTCCAGGATTCGGATATTCGAGCGCGAGCGAAACCATTACTCATCAGAAGATGGCGGCAGTCGGGAGACGGATGACTCCAGCACATCGTATTCATCCCAGCTCAACAGTCACCTTACTCAGGTTTCCGAGGAGCTGGACTTGCTAAGGAAAGAGAACAGAAAGCTCCAGGAACGACTGTCTCGCCGGGTCAACGATCAAGTTCAAGATCGTGAAGACAGCGGCCTTCAAAGCACGAAGTCTTATCTGATGGATAAAATCCGTCAACTCGAGCTTGCCAAGGCTGCTGAAGAAGACAAGAAAAGGGAGTTGCTACTCGTGAACGCCAAACTTATCCAAGATCGCAAGCAGATCCAAGTTCGAAATGCATCCGACTCAAAGGAGGTCCTGTTGCTCAAGGAGAAGGTGAACACCTGGATGCTACGCGACGAGCGGCGTAAGAAGGAGCACGAGGCTTTTGCTCAGCGTGTTCGCGAGTTCGAACACGAGAACAAGCGCCTACGGTTGAATATGCCGGTGGGCGCTGCGGAGTCTCTGCCCGAGCTCGAGTCTGAATCATCGCAAGAGTCACAAGAGTCCATCGCTCCCCTGCATTCTATTGGCAGTGATGAGCAGGAAAATATTCCACCCAGCGAGCAGCCAACGAGCCCTTTAGTGATCTCACGAAAGCGAAAGCTGGACAGTGATGTCGACCACAACAGCCTGGTGGCTCAATGTGAAGACCCCCACCAAGACAACGAGCCCTTGAACGATGAGCTCCACAAACCCCACGACACCGTCGATGCTCCAATCGACAACACAGCGTCCGTCCCTGTTGCGGCTTCATCCGCCGCCTCGGCCCCACGCGCCAAGCGCCGTATGTCTCTATTCATGTCCAACCGACTGACTTCAGCGGTGGCGGCGGCGACCACAACCACGCGTCATGGAGACGAGAAACCTTCCGAGTGTCAGCAACAATAGAGGCCCCAAAATGAAATGTAGCCAAGTGTTGGTGGTGCTAAGTTCGTTTAACGGCTCCATTAGGTTCGCGTGTCCCCACCTCACATGCCCAGTCGAGGAACTGCAGGACGAATGCCACGCAAGACGAAGAAGCAGTCGGCGCCGCCCGTGGAGGCGCTCCAGCAGCGGCAGTGGGAGCACATCCCGCGGCTCGTGGTGTTCGATCTCGACTTCACGCTGTGGTTCCCGGAGATGTACGAGCTCGATGGCGCCCCGTTCAAGAAGAACGCCAAGACTGGTGCCGTGAAAGACCGCAGCGGCGAGGAAGTGCACTTCTTCCCGGCGGTCCACACGGTGCTGAGCGTGCTCGAGACCGACCCGCAGTTCAAGGATGTGTGTGAGGTCGCCGTGGCGTCGCGCACGACTGAGCCGCAGTGGGCCAAGACGTGCATGCGCCTCATGGACGTGGCCATGGACGCCGACGGCGACGAGAAGAAGAGTCTCCAGAGCGTGGTGGACTACGAGGCCATCTACCCGCGCAACAAGCGGGTCCACTTTGCGCAACTCAAAGAGCAGAGCGGCATCGAGTACGAGGACATGTTGTTCTTTGACAATGAGTACTACAACATCACCGACGTTGGCAAGCTTGGCGTCGTGTGTGCCTACTGCCCGCAGGGACTCAGCGAAGGCTCCTGGATCCAGGGCATGGAGGCGTTCCAGCAGGCCAAGCGCAAAGCCGCAGCCGGTGAGGCACGGCAAGCACAACACGCGGGTGATGACGGTGATTATTAAAGAGAAAGAACAGACAGGTTGGAGCAGAGACGGCTACGTAGTTTGGCGGTTGCGCGCCTTGAACTTAGCGTACGAGAGATCGAAAGGCTCCGCGGAACGATCCAGCTTTCGCTGACTGTTCTCGAGTTCAGACAGCCGACGAAGTGTGAGTGCGTGGCTTCGAGATTGGTCGCCTGTGGTCGAGCTGCGCATGCAAATGGACGGTCAACACAATGAAAGTCTTCCTTTTTAGCCCTACGAAACGTACTCTCTTGACGTGCGTATGCGCTGAGCAAACGCGGCAGTATTCGCGTCGTCGACAAAGTTCGCGGCCACAGCGATCGTCTGCAAACAGACTCCATTAATTCTAGCGATTATGACGCCATAACGTGTCAGAGACGCACCTGTTCCAGGTTCTGTACTTGATGCGGACAGTCGGCGGGGATGAACAGCACTTCTCCGGCCTCTAAAATGTCTTCGTATACTTCTCCTGGCCGCAAAAGCGCATTCCGCTCACCAGCGAGCAGGCTCGCATTGAATCGGCCCTCTGAGGGAGACTGCTCGGTCGGGATGAGCTCATGGAGGGCAGCCCTGGCGCTCGGTTTGGCGATTGCCCAGTGCTTTCGACCGGCGAGCAGCCCCATCCACGCGGCGGTGGACGCCCAGTCGGCGTGGAGCGCTGATGCTGTCGACGCTCCGCCGATGAAAAGGCTTGGCCAGTAGCTGGCTTGCTTGGAATTTGGTAGGAGCTGCAGACGGTCGTCCGTGAAATAGCGAGGAAACGTGAACTCTTCGAGCAGCTTTGGGCAAAACGAGCCGATGCTCGCGTCGTGGAGGTACAGATCGGCGTACCCGTGTGGCCTATACACAAGCATGCACAGTTCGTCAGCCTTGAACCCTACGACGCCTGCCACGTCGACCGTACCAGACTGAGGAGGCACCGCTGGCCGTGAAATCGCGGAGAAAGTGCCGCAGCGGAGCTTTCGCCACTGGCTCGATGCCCGCCCACATCATCGAAGACCGTTCCCGTCCGCGGTCCGTACTCTTCTCGACCGGTCTCTTAAGCGAGATGATCGCGTCACCACATTTGTGGAGAAGCGACTGCAGCGTCCAGGACGGGAGACCCGGTGAGCCCGGGAGAGCAGCCAGTCCCTGGATGATCACGGGTGTCGACGCCCGCGCAAATTCGAGGTACTGCGCGTACGAAAAGTTGGTGGCGTGGACACGCGGTATGCGCACGGTGCCCGGTGCAAATGGCGGCTTCGTCTTCAACCCCGGTGGATGCGGCACTGTAATCTCGACCAGTGGCCGACCGCGTGACGCCGTGTGGTATCCACTGAGATCGACGCTTTTCGTGTGTGCGCGCATTTCAAGCTTGCGTTCCAGCTCGCGTACTTGTCGCTCCAGCGCGTGGCGCTCTCGTTTGGATTGCTGCACGATACGGTCGTTCGCTAGAGCCTTCTGGGTGAGCTCTTCGCGGACTCGTTTGTGCGCACTGAGCAGCCCGTCCATCATTCGCCTCATCGCCGCCACCACGCGCTCCACTTGAATAAAGTTGGTCGATACCTCCATAAGCGCTTTCTTGTGGTGCTCCATCTCTTCTCTAAGAGATCGTTCGCGTAGCATGGCACGCACATTGCCGCACACGACCACACTCAGCTCGAGCTGTTTGCAGAGCTCATCCACGCGGTCATCTAGCACCGCGAGGTCGCCCTCGTGGACCGCTAGTTTGATCCACTGCGAGCGGTTCTCCGCTGTGTCGACTACACGTATACTCGCGGTGCTGAGCTTCTGGGCGACTCGCAGCCCGGTCTCCGCATCCGCGCAGTCGCACGACTCGATTTCCCGGCGAGATTGCTGAACGAACTGGTCCAGCCGCCCGCAGTCGTTGGCAGGAATCGCGAACTCCTTACTGATGCGTTCGCGTGAGTCCTCAGCCACAGCATGGTTACCAAGGCAGGAATCAACTTACCAGAAGCTCGCGGTCGTCTCTGCGATCCCGTGGCAGCAGTGGTGCCGCAGCTCCACTTGCAGCACGTCACCGTCCGTCGCGGCCACGCTCACAAACGTCTCCAACGGCCACTGCGACGTGCCCGCAGCGGCCACAACGCTAAGCGCGAGAGCGGCGCCGTGGAGCCACAACCACGCGCGGACGCCGAGCACGCGCCCCATCGCAACACCTCTGATCCCGTTGATGGGCGAGAGTTTCCACATTCCGAAAAGATCCAAAGGTCGCTGCGGTAGCGCGAACGTATCCGTATTTACATTCGGACAACCTAGGAAATGTAGCCATTGTTGGCGAGAACAAGATCTCCCCAACTCTCTGCTCACGCACCAAGGAACGTCGGGTCCGCGTGCGAGAGCAGCTCGCCCCAGCGCGCGGTCGCGAGCTCCACAGCGTGCGTGAGGATTTCCTTCTCGACCACGAGCGCGCGCAGGATGTGGAGCTGTCTGTCGGCGACGCCCGTGCGGCGGTCGCGGTAGTGGGCCTCGAGCTCGCGCTGCCTGGCGCGGTCGTGCGCGAGCGTGGTCGGGTAGTTGGCCAGCAAGTTCTTACAGGCAGACACTACGGCGCGCGTGAACACATACTCGTTGCGCAAGCTCACGATCGGAACCGCGTCACTGGCATCCAGCAGCATCGCGTACTTGTCCAGCTCGGCCGGCGCGAGAAGCTTGAACTTGAGCGACTTGACTAGCGTCGCATCGAGCTCCTTGCTCTTGTAGCGCAGTGTGTAGCTCGTGTCGAGGGTCATGTTGCGGGTCTCGAGCAAGTGCGACTTGACCGTGATGAGGGTGTCGTTCGGGTCGAGGAAGATCGACAAGTCGAACGTCTCGGCCTGGGCGTACGGCTGTGCGCGCGCAAAGCCGTGGTTGAGCATCAGCAGAGTCGTCGACTTGTGGTCGCCAAAGTTCACGAGCACTTCTTCGCCGGCAGCGTAGTCCTGCGTGGCGTACACGACCACGCGCTGCAGCTCTCGGTTCCACTCGATGCGGCTCGGCGGGCACATCTCATCCACACATGCGCCAATCGTGTCGAAAATCGGCGCCAACATGGCGTCGTTGTCGTCGCCCGTCGGCGAGAACGCGCGCGCCCACACCGTGCCCATGGCCCACGCGAAGTTCTCCTGTGTGAATTCTTCCTTCGTGAACAGCGGCGGATCGATCGCGGGCGACGTCACCGGGCCGACGAGCGCATCAAAGAATCCGTTGACAGCCTGCGCGCGGCTCGCCGTCACTCGGTGCAAGTGCGATCCGCGCAGCATCGCCATCTCCTCTTCGCGGTAGAAGAGGGTACTGTTGAGCGCGCCGTGCGGGAGCGTTTCGATGAACTCGTGGAACCGCGAGGCCTCGCCGAGAAACCGCTCTTCCAGCAAATGCACGGCCAGCGCAATGGTAATCGGCAAGCCCGGGTTCGCGTCCAGCAGCGCCTTGATGCGCCCCTGGCGCGCCGAATTCATGTTCATGACGTCTACAAAGGGCACGGAGAACAGCACGTCGCCCTCCTGTACGTCCTTCGCGGCGACATACCGCGTGCCGCGGCCGTAGTTGAATCCGGACGGCTCCACTTTCTGCACAAACACACAAAAACATGAGTGCACAATCAGCGTTCCATCGTCCGAGAGCCTCACCGTACCGTTGAGTAGTCGAGCGGCGGCGTCCACGAGGGCACGTCGCCGGCCACGGACGCGGCCACCTCCACAGTGTCGTCCGCGTCCACGTCGTCCAGTGTCTCGTGGAGCCGCTTGAGCTTCTGCTTGGACGAGACGTCCAGGTCGAACTCAAAGTCGCCCTCGTCCGCGGCGTCGGCGCTGCCGTCCAGCACGACCTGCTGGCGGTCGGCCAACCCAGCGGCCGCGGGCGCGAGCCCGGCGGTCGCCGTCGGAGCCAGCGCCTGCAGCGCGGTCGTCCCCAGCAGCAGCAGCAGCAGCTTCGCGTGGCGCGCCATGATGAGTCTCGCGGAAGGATCCAGAGCGGAAATGATTGGCATTGGGGTGAACCATCGGATCCCCCAAGCGACGCGATCTTTCGATATTCGATCCCTTCTCTCAGGACGGGGGGTCCCTGATTGGGATATTTTATGGATATTTTGTGGATGTTTCTTTTTTTCTGGATTTGGTGTTCAGCACGCCCCAAACGGCGCGGACACATGATGCCATGGGCCTGCTGTCGCAGGCAATTGCCCTGTTGGGGAACACTTTTTCGTTGTTCTCCCAACTGCAAACAGAAAACGCGATATCGATTTTCTTTGCTCCGACCCACACATCCGCTCGAAGTGTCGCAAGTCGCCAGACGCGCTCAAGCCATGTTGAAGCCAGGTCGATGTGGCGACGGGCACGCTCACGAACTCCCGTTATTTTCGTGGTTCTGTTTTCGTTGCGTGCTGCTTCGTTCAGACCAAGTGGTCGCACACACAAACGAAATATCAGGACCTTTGTGGGGGCTCGCCAGCAGCCATCAAATCCCTCGATGCTCGCCCTCGCCATGGGGCATCGTCTTCGTGCCCCTCTCATCGTGCGGAGTCTCATCCCGCGGAACACTGGCGATCGCACGCACGTGAGTGGCTGCGTCCAACGGCGCAAGTGCCGCCTGGACAATCTGTGGACATTCACCACAGCCCTTCAGAAAGGGAGATGGATTCAGCCGCGGTCTCTCTTTTACGACCTCGAATTAGCCCCTACCACCCAGTTGTTTAGCGCTTCAGATCTTTCTCTGTTTTTTTTCGAATGCGGGGAGGAAAGTCCTCATCGTCCCCTCGTTTCGACCACAAAATATTCGTTTGCACAGGTCTTCAACAATAAATTCTAGAAATAAGCTCCAAAAGGCAACGTTTTATGCTGGTCTACACATCCCCCTTTTTCTGGCAAACCGAAAAGCAAGAGAGAACTGGAAAAGAGAGTGGGGGAATAGGGACCCACTCCTTTTGTGTGCGTTGGGGCGCTTTCCTCGCCTTTGTCGCGGCGCGAGACCTCCATTTCCAGTTTGTTCCGCTCGGAACCGTTCTCTCCCCCGGAACCGTTCCCCTCGCAACTCCGCGCCATGGGCACCCAGGACGTCTTCAAGGGCGCGCTCGGATGGGACGACTGGATCTGGTGGTCGGGCATCGGCGGCCTCGGGCTGCTGCTGCTCATGCTCGTGCTCTGCTGCGTCGTGTGCGTGCAGCGCGCCAAGCGCAAGGGCCGCGAGGAGGCCCTGGCCGCCGTGCAGGCGCGCGAGCGCGAGCGCCAGACGCAGGAGCAGGCGCAGCTGCGGTACGCGCAGGCCCAGCAGGCGCGGTACCCGGCCGCGCGCGAGGCCTCGTACAAGTTCTCCAAGCCCGAGCCGCCGCAGCCGACCTACAACCCGTACGGCCAGGAGGACCACGGCATGCACCGCAACTCGTACCTCGCCAACGCGCCGGTGCCCAAGCCCAAGCCGCGCCGCGGCTCGCAGCAGCCGCCCGGCCAGCAGCCCATGCAGCAGCAGCAACAAGAGTACGGCCAGCAGTACTACGCCGTGCCCAGTCGCGAGGAGCAGCAGCGACAGCAGCAGCAGCAGCAGCAGCAACAACAACAACAACAGCAGCAGCAGTATGGCTACAGCGAGCCCACGGCGCCGCCGCCGCCGGCGCGCCAGGAGCCGGAGGAGCTACCGCAGGTGGCCGCGTACTACGGGCGCAAGACGCAGCCGCAGGCCGCCGACGCGCAGCAGCAGCAGCGCCCCTCGGGCCCCATGATGAGCCAGCAGTACCAGCGCCAGCAGCAGGTGAACCCGAACCAGCCCATGATCGCGCAGTACCGCAAGTTCTCGAACCGCTCGGACGTCACGCCCGGCCCGTCGTTTATGGGAGACGACGCGCTCGCCCCGCACGAGACGCCGTTCGTCCAGGTCTCGACGCCGCGCGGCAGCGCGGCCTCCACGGCCTCCACGGCCTACTCGGCGGCGCCAGCAGCCGCGTCCCTAAATGCGCAGCCTTCGGCGCTCGGGCACAGCGACCGCATTTCGAATGCGCAGCCGTCCGCGCTCGGGTACAGCGACCGCAATTCGGTCACGTCGTCGTCCTCGTCCTCGATGATGCGGCCTGGCGCGACGCTCCGCGACCGCATTGACGCGCTCCGCGACGGCTCGGCGCCGGCCGGCGACAACTACACGCGCATCAGCATCGGCTCGGCCGCGAGCCTCACCAACTCGCAAACATCACAGCAGCAGCAGCAGCAGCAGCAACCTCCTCCTCCGCCACCGGCGGCGTACTCGGCGGCTGCCCAGCCGGCGCCACGCCGCCTGGACGTCATCTCCAGCACGGTGCTTTCTGACGCGTCGTCGACCGAGAACGAGTTCATTGGCACCCAGTACAGCAACGCCTTTGACGAGGAGGCCTTCGCCACCGCGCGCAGCAACCAGGGCCTGCGGCGGGGCGACTCAGACCACTCGATCGGCGTCGACGACGACCTCGAAAGCCCCGCGACCCAGCTGCGAGACCAGAAGCGGCGGGCAGCGCGCGGGCGCGCGAGCACGGGCGACTCGACGGGCTCAATCGAATTCTAATAAGATACGCGAAGGATGTACATAGACGGAAGAGTAGGCGCGCGAGTGGGGGCCGAACCCATTCGCGCACGAGCGAGCGAGTGATGTAGATGACAAGAAGGCCCAGGTGAGTGTGGACGTCGTAAATACTATAGTGGGCTTTGATGACGACTAGTACTGAATGCGTGGGCGACCTTGTCTGGTTGAATTCACCTCCACCAACTGGAGCCACTACTTCCACTGCCACCTTTCCCCGGCGTCGTCGGCGCCTTCATGGACGGCGACAATGGCCGCGTCTTGGTTTGGCGCAAACCGTCGGAGAACGCGCTGGCGCCGGCGCCGGCATAGTCTGTGCTGCCTACCGCGCTGCCAGCATCACTCCCGTAGCCTTGCGAATTGGAGAACGCGACCACGCGGTCCAGAAACCCGTAAAACACGTTCGTGTCAAGCGAGAAGGGCTCGGCGCTCTACAGAAAGAGGAAGGAGGTTCAGCAGCGTGCTGTGAGCAAGCTCGTGCACTCAGAGACTCGTACCGCCTCCATCGTCTGGACGCCTCTCAACTCGGGCGCGCCGCTCGCACGCTTTGTAGTAAGCGAAATCTGGTCGCGTTTGTTGCCTACGACGATCTTGGGCATTTGCGCGAGCTGCTCCCACGATCATCAACAAGCCGCACAGGTCAGCCGAAGGCCATGAAACGAGACGACGATTCCTCGTACCGTAGGAAAGTCAGCGCCGCGGTGCGCGTACGACGGCGGCAGCACACAGCCCTTGGCGCGCTGCGTCTCGTTGATCTCGGCCATCCACTGCCGCAGGTGGTCGTAGCTCTTGGCGTTGCTGAGATCGTGGACGAGCACGATGCCCTGCACGTCGTGGTAGAACATGGCGCGGCTGAGCTCGTACTTGGTGTGGCCGCCGACGTCGATGAACTCGACGTACACATCCTTCATCGCGCCGTAGCCCTCGCGGTGCTGGTACAGCTGCAGATCGAGCGCTACCGTCAGCTTATCGTGTGCTGTACCAAAACGCTGCGACCGTTCGTACCAGGACGTGGACGTCGCAGCCGACGGTCCACCGGTGCGGCTTGGGCGCCGCCGCCCTGTCGCTCAGCGCCACATCTCGGCACACGCCCTGCAGCAGCGCCGTCTTGCCCACGCCCGAGTCCCCGACCACGAGCACGCGCACGGCCGGCGTCTCCATTATTGTGCGTTCGACCCTGTGAGGTGGCATGGTGGAGCTTCCATCCTGTACTATATGATAATACCTCCTATAAACTATATCTACAGTGATATGCGATAGTAAGCATCCTGCTTAGCACAATACTCAGCCTCTATCAATAGGTATCTACCCCTGTTAAATGATTGATATGGGGCGATCGGCAAGTCGAAGTGTTGAACACAGGACATCGGAAATCGCGCAGTTCCCCCCTGAAGAAGACGGAAGGCGCCACCAAGGGAAGCGCGATGGCGGACGAGTACGGCGGCTACGAGGAGGAGGCGCCGGACGACGAGAAGCTGCGGATCGCGCAGCACTTTCTGCTCTCGAGCCCGCCCGGACAGGTCCACGAGGTGCTGCGCGACGTCGCCAAGCTCGTGCCGCCGCACGTGCTCACGGACGGCGCGCTGCGCGGCGCGCTCCACGCCTACAACCTCAAGAACTTTGTGCCCGTGGACGTGCCCGACGCCGACTACAAGGCGCGTGTGTGTTGTATGCACAATCGGGAGGGGAGTGGGGTGCTCATGGCGTGGTGTGTGTGATTAGATTCTGATCTGCGAGGACGCGCAGGTGGACGCGTCGCACTACCTCGACCCGATCGGGCGCCGCGTGCTGGGCTTCGACCACATCAAGCAGCAGATCATCCCGGGCGACGTGGCGGACTTGCCCGCGGCGTTCACGGGCGACTTTGAGTCGGAGCGGTAAGAAGGAGATACCGTGGCATGTTGGAGGCTGGCGCTCACCCGCGGTGCTCTGTTGGATGGCCGCAGCGCGCAGCTCCAGAAGAACCTGCAGTCGTACATCCAGTTCGAGTACATGCACCAGTACGTGCTGGTGTGATACATGCCTAGGTTTGAATGACGACAGAGTTCTGATGATTTGGGCGGATGATGATCGCACAGAGGCACGGTGGGCGTGTTCGTGAAGGGCTCGCGGCTCGTGGTGAACCTTTGCACCGAGCGTGTGAACCTGCGCAACTTCTGGAGTGGGCGCTGGAAGTCGCACTGGGAAATCGATATCTCGTCGAACCCTGTCCAAGTGACTGGCAAGATGGAGCTCCACGTGCACTACTTTGAGAACGGCAATTTGCAGCTGCAGTGCGAAAAGCAGGTCTCTGAGGAGGCGCGCTTCGACCGTCCCGGCGGCATGAGTGATGCTGTGCTGAAGGTGATCAAGGACGCCGAGGACGTGCTCCAGAGCAACTTGGAGGACATGTACATCAACATGTCCCAAGAGACGTTCAAGGAGATGCGACGCGTAATGCCAGGTGAGTTTCCTCGATCTGCACAATTGGTTCGAGCAACCGAGATCGTCGACTAAGACTGATCCACATTGAAACTGTTCGTAGTCACCCAGACTAAGATGGAATGGACCGTGCACGCTCATCGCACGGCCCGCGACCTCGCGCGCAAGTAAAGCAAGGGCTTTTTGATTCCTCAGCCTTGGCGAGGTCTAGCCGCTTTGGTGTGGTCGACGCTCGGACCATAACATTACTTGCATCGGTGATGATTCAATGAGAAAATGCTGTCACTTACGACCCACGTTGCTGCTGATTGTCTGGACATAAGCAACTCAACCGTTGCCAATATGTCTACTGCAGTGACGCTCCATACAAGGCCCCAAGGGGAAGATCCTCAAGCCTATAGCGCAAGCAAGCCTATAGCGACCGCAGCGGCAGCGGATGAAGCGGAAAAGTATCCCCAAGCAATCATCGCAAACAGCATTCGTCCATTGGACATTTCAAGGCACCGGCTTTCGTGCGCCTGACTCATGGACAGCTACGATTGACTGCGTTGCCGAGTTTTGGGCTCGACCGCATCCCGCTTCTCTTCAGAGTTGAGGATCACGCTAGCAACCGTCGCAAAAAGTTTGCCATGAACTCAACTGCGCATACTCGATCGCAATGTCTGCTGACTGGACTCAACAACAACCAAAGGCAAGCGACACTAATGATTTACCTGTCTCTATTAACCGAAGGACCAGCAATGAGCGGTTTGATGCTAGTTCGAGCTGAGGGTCTGGGACGTCTCACACGAATATCTTTCCGAATCTCGTACACCACCGGCCCATCAAGCACCACGAGTTCCGAGTCCGAGGCTCGCCATAATCGCCAAACGAACCGTGATGTGCCAACAGAAATCGTCGATGCACAGCTGCAGTACCACGCAAGCGCGTGGAGCTGCAGGGAATATCCGAAAGCGTTCAGCTGGAACACAACTCGGTCGTGCAGCGCCCGCGGCGGCACCACGAAGAAGATGATGAAGGTAGCTAGCCCCATGGCAGCGACCAGTAGGGTCGCCAGGAAAGCCGCGAACTTTGCGGTCACGCCGAGTCTTTGTCGTGCACGGGGCATCACTGCGTCAAACGTCATTAGCCACATTGCCCACAGCCACTCGGACAGCACCGACAAGACGATGACCGGCTCCCAGTGGGTAAGATCCACTAGCGCCAGATCCACTACAGTAATCTGCGCAGCGAAGAAGACGAACTCAAACGAGGTAATGACTGCGCGTAGAAGTTCGATCTGCATCACGGAAACGCAAACGCCGACAAAAGCCATGGTGGATACAGTGTTCGCAGCAGCGAACGCTCTCAGCGACGGTTGGTGGACGTCGAACCCTGTGGGCGACAGGATCGCGATAAAGCTCACCACGATCGAGCCGACAAAACTGCAGAAGCCAAACCATTTGAAAACAAGCAGCATCCATCGCTGACGTTTGGAGTCAGCTTCTGGCGTCTGGAAAAGCCACCGACAGCGTACCACCGTCCGACGGACGTCGAGAGGTCCGGTCAGCGGAGCAAATCGTAGCTGCGACTTCGTTCTGGTCGCTGCCGGCATGTCACCCGAAGGCCCGGTCGTGATTTGATTCACGCGCGTCCGTGTGGGAATGTAGGGTTGAAGCTGAAGGCGACAGCGGAAGCTCACACACGTGACTAGCGCGGCTGCAGATGAGCGATCTTCGTGAAGAACGGAGTGGAACTTGCGAAACATATTTCGGAGGATCATGATCAACATAGCCGTCAAGCCATCTCGAACGACCGCAGTTGCAGGCAGCGCTCGCTCGTTCGCTTCAACGATGTTGAACAAGAACAACTCGTCGGTCACTTGGATGGTGACGGCGACACCGATCGAGGCAAAGCAGATCAGCGCGCCAATGTTCCCGAGCCAAATCGGCCGCAAGCCCATGATACTGGCGTCCACGAAGACATTGGTCATGAACGCGACCCAGCAGAGCAGCATCAGGAGGCATCGAGTGTCATGGAACAACACGCTGAGGAGCGCACACGTGACTGTCGTGATCATGATGAAGAAGCAGATGTCGAACGTCATGAGCAGCACGACGACAAGCTCGAAGCGGAAGTTGCCGACAGCGACGATCGTGGCGGGCAGCCCAGCCAGCGTGCCGGCGACGCCCACGATACGACCAATCGGCGCCGGAAGGAACAGGACGGCGATGCCCGCAGCCTCGAACAGTAGATACCCCACGAACGTCAACGGCGTCCGGGAGAACGCGCGGATGACGCGATGGACGGCTCGGCTTCGCACGAGGCGCGACTTTACTGACGCCGAGAGGTCCACGGCGGGCAGCGCCATGAGCGGCACGAGCTCGTACACCCACGGGCACGCGGTCACCGGTGCCTCCGGCGCGGACAGCGCCGTCGCCATTTCGCTATGTGTACACTGTCGACACGCAAGCCTTCTCCTTCGACATTGCACGATCGGGCGACATATAAAAATACGAGCGTGACTGAGCCGACCGCGATCGACGCGATTAAGAATATCCACATGGTTCAGGAGAATATGTGAGCGGACCGAACCCTTCGAGTTAAGCCGATTGCGGGCAAAACTCTCACGTCGTGAGAGTCATGAAGGGACCCAGCGCGCACTTATGTCCACGTTTGAGGCAGTGCCCTATCGTGGATCAAGAACGTGAAGGTCGGTCGCACGTGGTCCCGAGGAGTTATGAACAGGCTCCGTCTTTGCTCTTCAAGATCTCTCCCGTGAGATGGTCCCGTGGCTCAGGGATTCTCATGCAAGCGGATCCCAGGCCGCCGCCGAGGCCATCCCACTCCTCGTCGTTCCCGCGCTAGACACGTCATGCGGGGCGGGAAGGAATCATGGGTGCCGCCCACCCACTGGGATCGGCGGATGCTGAATCAGTCTCAACCTCACTCACTGAGAGATATGTCACGGCGCCGCCCCCTCGCCCGGCCTTCTCACTCTGCACTTCCAGTGGTGAAGGCCTCGCCCCATTTCCGAATCGTCCTGGACGCCGCCACACGCACGAAGAAGAGGGAGACAGCGGTGCCCGCCATGGACACGATCGCGAACGAGCTGCTCAAGGCCGCCGAGGGGGGCGACCTCGAGATGGTCAAGCGGTGCCTCGTGCTGGGTGCCGACATCGAGGTGTGCGACAGCGACGGGTACACGCCGCTTCTCGCCGCGTGCGAGGGCGGCAACGCCGCCGTGGTGGAGCACCTGCTGGGCGCGGGCGCCAACGTGTTCGTCATGACGCCCCATCGATCCACGCCGCTCAACGTGGCGGCTGAGGGCGGCTTCGCGCGCGTGGTCGAGATGCTGCTCCAGGCTGGCGCCAGCGTGGACGACACTGACAACGACGGCGACACGCCGCTGATCTGCGCGGCCGCGGAGGGTCACGAGGAGATCGTCGAGCAGCTGCTCCAGGCCGGCGCCAAGGTCAACCGCGTCAATCAGAAGGGTCTCACGGCGCTCACCGAAGCCACGGCGGAGGAGCGGACGAACCCGCGCATCGTCAAGCTGCTGCTGGACGCGGGCGCCGACGTGGACCACGCGGACGAGGACGAGTGCTCGCCGCTGATCCTCGCGACGCTGTACAACCACTCGCGCTCGGCTGAGGAGCTCATCAGCGCCGGCGCCGACATCAACTTCGCCAATATCTGGGGCAACACCGCGCTCCACTTGGCGGCCGAGTACGGCTGCGACAGCACGCTATGCCTGCTGCTCGAGTCGGGCGCCGACCACACGGCCGTCAATGAGAAGAACAAGACGGCGCTGTCCCTCGCCGAGGAGTGCGAGATGGCGCGCGCCGCCATGGTGCTGCGCTCGGTGGAGGGCTCGTCGTACGCGTTCTTCGCTGCGGTCAAGCGAGGCGACGTGGCGACCGTGCGCTCGCTGCTGGACCGCCATGCGAGTGCGCGCGGCTTCCGCGCCCGCACGCCGCTCCACATCGCGGCCAAGTACGGCGCGCTTGAGGTGCTCAAGGTGCTCGTGTTCCGCGGCGCCGGCATCGAGGACCGCGACGACGCCGGCTGGACGCCGCTCCATTTCGCGTGCGAGCACGGCGCCGCGACCGTGGTCAAGCTGCTCGTCGCGCAAGGTGCGTCCGCGACGATCAAAGAGGAGAACGGGCTCGTGCCCGTAGACGTGGCAGCGCTCCACGGCCACCTCGAGGTCGTGCGCGAGCTCAACACGAGTGACGAGAGTCTGCGCAACGTCTCGTTCGACAGCCGCACGTTCCTCCACCGCGCGGCCGCCAGCAAGAACGCCGACCTCGTGATCTACGTGCTCGACGAAAACGTCGCGCCGCTGGACGCGACCGACGAGAGCGGCTGGACGGCGCTCCACCACGCCGTGCGGTCCGGCGACCTCGCGTCCGTGGAGGCGCTGCTGCACCGCGGCGCCGCCACGGACATCAAGGCAACGACCGCAAACCGCGAGACCCCGCTACTGATGGCCGCGCGCCTCGGGTACGTGGACAAGGTCGCGCGGCTCGTGGCCCACGGGGGCGTCGATCTCGAGAGCCGCGACGCGCTCCACCGCACGGCGCTGCTCGCCGCGGTCTCGGCAGGCCACACGCGCGCGACCGCGACGCTCATCCGCGCCGGCGCCAACGTCCACGTGCAGGACGCCGCAGGCAACACACCGCTGCTGGTCGCAACGCTGCGCAGCGACACGGAGGCCGTGCACTTGTTGCTCCAGCACGGCGCGCGCACAGACCTCGCGAACGACGCCGGACGGACGCCGCTTACGGCGGCCACCGCGGGCGAAATCCAATCGGTGCTGCAGCTCTACTACGACAGCAAGATCTACCACGACCGCAGCCTGGCGATGCTAAGCGGCTCGCCCACGCTGGCCGAGCTACAGGCGCTCGTGCCGCTCATCACGTCCGTGTACGACCTGCGCTTGCTGCTCTCGCTCGTGTCACTCGGTGGCGCCGCGCTGGGTGGGCCGCTCGAGCGCACTGCGCTGGTGAAGGCTGCGTTCAGCCACGTGATCGCAGCCAAGCTCGTGTTCGACGACAGCGAGTGCGTGTTCTTCAAGCTCGCGCTCGAACACTGCGCCGAGGCCAAGCTGCTGCCGCGAAGCGACCTCATCCTGCTGGACCGCCAGGCCGAGAAGGTCAACACCGAGAGCGCCGACTGGGTTGTCGATCTCAAGAAGCAGGTCTACTCGAACAGCGCGCGGCTCGACGCGCACGACAAGTGCCTCCGCGCCGTCGTGGCCGGACTCAGCGAAGTTCACACCATGGTCCAGGAGAACCGCGCGGTCATCCGCACAGTGGCCACGCGCGTGAGCGGACTCCAGCAACAGGTCGCCACTGGCCGCCGGCTCGTGGCACAGCTCGTGGACCACGCGAACGGCCAGTCGGACCAGCTCGCGCGCTTCCAGGAGCGGCTCGACGCGGCCGAGCGCAAGGTCGAGAGCGTGAGCCAACGCTTCGAGTCGTTCCATACGGCGTTCGCCAAGCAGCAAGCCGACCAGGAGAAGAACGACAAGGCCAAGAAGATGTGCGGCATCGTGACGACCGTCGTGGGGCTCTTCGTGCCGGCGGTCAAGGAGATCGCGGACGCGATTATCGACTACGCCAACCCCGTGGAGATCGTCAAACTCGTGTACGGCGAGACGGATGTCGCAGGCTTCGTGGCCGAGACCAAGTCGCCCGAGCTTCCGCCGGCCGTGGAGCGCCAGCTCGCCAAGCTCGCGATCCCGAAGGAGGAGTTTGAGACGCTGCTGCGCGAGGAGATCGCGCTGCAGCACCCGGAGATCCTTGAGGAGTGTCGCCAGCGCCAGTTGGTGGTGTCAGTGGACGCCGGCCGCAGCGACGCGGCGCGCGCGTTGGCGCCCTCGCTGGACGCCGAGGAGGCCGCGCTCGTCGACGTGCTCGGGCAGCTGCGGCTCGTGGCAGACGGCATGCAGTCGCAGTCGCAGCGCAGTACGTCACCGCACCGGCCCGTCGTTGCCATGTCCACGCCGCTTATGGGCAACCAGAGTGTGACGTGGGAGGCGCCCGCGACCACCAGCCCAACTGAGACCTCGGCGCAGCCGACGCAGACGAAGGGAGCACCAACGCCCAGTGGCGGCGGAGGTGATGGAGGCAGCGATAAGACCGACTTCAGCGATGTCGTGGAGTTTGTGGACGATGTGAAAACGTTCCCGTACCACGCTGCAGTCCACGCGAGTGCCGGCGACTGCACCAGCTTCACGGCTCGGCTCGAGGCACTCGGTGATTGCGACGCGGACGCGACGACGCCAATGGCTATGGCACTATGCGCCGCTGCTGAGGACGCGCCGGTAACCGAGACGACCAGCACGACACTGAGCGCGGCCGAGTACGCGTACTGCCGGGGCTACGAGGCCATCGGCGACTTCCTCGCGTCCAAGATGGAGGACCCGGCGAGCGCAGCCGTGTTCAAAGCCCAGTCGCGCGTCGTGCGCGTCGAACTCGAGGAAGCCGTCGACGACTTTGCGTACGTGTCTGCCGTGGACCAGAGCCAGGGCGACGTGGACGAGTGCGAGCTGCTCTTCGAGCTGCTGAGTGACGATGGCCTGGACTTGGCCGCGCGGATCCGCGCCACGGTCGAGCGCGAGGTGGTGCGCACGGCGACGCCGGTGGCCTGGTCGGCCGTGCAGTACGCGAGCCACCTCGGGTACGTGGAGATCGTCAAGGTGCTCGTGAAGGACCACTGCAAGAGCCTGCCGGCCAAGGCCAAGGTGCAGCTGCTCAAGGACGCGCGCGAGCGCGCCGCGGGCCTCGCACAGGCTGCGGCGGTATAACGGAGTGAGGCACGGAAATTGCATAGAGCGCGGGTGCAAATGACTGCCGCCCAAGTATGATGGATAGACTGATGACAATACTCGCTCATTCGTTGGTGTGTGGTCTCGTTGTAGTGTCAGGCGCGGTCGTCGAGCGCCTCGAGCAGCGCGACCTCGCCCGACTGGAGGTTCGCGAGCTGCCACGGCAGCTTCCAGATGTGCGCGCGGCCCTGCGCGTCGCCCGCCGCGAGGAAGTTGCGCTGCCGCGGGTTGAAGTCCAGCGAGAGCATGGCCGGCGCCTTGCCGTGGCGCGCGGCCTGGGGCTTGCCCCCGGCGCTGGAGGACGAGGCCTTCGAGGAGGCAGTGGCCCCGCCCGCCGCGGAGCCGGCGCTCTCGGGGCCACCGAGCACGGCTGTGGGCGCTGCGCGGTCGGTCTTGAGGTCGTAGAGGTACACGTGGCCGTCCTCGGCGGCCGTGGCGAACACCATGGGCCGCGTGCGGCTCCACGCGACGGCGTACAGGTACGAGGACGTGGGCGTGACCTCGACCGTGAGCGCCGGCGTGCGCGCGCGTGCGCGGTACACACGCGCCGTGCCGTCGGCCGAGCACGAGGCGAAGACGCCGCGCGCAAACGGCGAGCAGCTGAGCCCGTACACGGGGCCGCCGTGCGGCGCGAACGCAAAGTCGTTCGCGCTCGGGTACAGCACGTACGGGTCCACTTTGGCCTCGTACACGGTCGCGAGCGAGATGCCCTTGACCTGCTTCTCGGCCGCGAGCTTCTCGACCTGGCGGCGCACGCCCGCGAGCGCAGCCGCCGGCAGGCCGGCCACGAGCCGCGCCGCGGCCGGGGTCCACTTCTTGAGCTCGCCCGCGCGCAGCGTGCTGCTGGCGTTGCACCGCACGACCTGGCCGCCCTCGGAGCCGGCCACGAACGCGCGGCTCGGGCGCTCGAGCTCGCTGAACGCGACGGCCTTGCCGCCGGCCACGACCGGCCGCGCGGCGTCTGCGCTGGGCTTGACCGGAGCATTGTTGTTGTCGCCGCCGCGGCTCGCTTGCAGCGTGTAGCCCTCCACGGGGTACGCGAGCTTGTCCTTGAGGCGCCAGTAGAGCACTTTGCCGTCGCCACTGACGCTCGCGACGTTGTACTCGGCCTCGCTGACGTCGTAGACCCACGCGACCTGCGTCACGGGCTCGCAGTGGAAGTACTCACCGATGCCGGACGAGTAGAAGCGGTAGTCCTCCGTCTTGAGGTCCCAGAGCAGCACTTCGCCGCCGAACGAGCCCGCTGCGACCAGCGACGGGTTCTTCGGGTGGAACGCCACACACAGCAGCCCGCTCTACAGCACACAACACACACGCAAGGTGAGCCCGCGGGGGAGTGGGGATTGATGATGATGAAAGCGAGACGCACCGCGGTCTCGAGCACGGTGTGCGGCTTGGCCGGCTGGAAGTCGGACTGGAACACGCGCCAGAGGCAGAGCGCCGACTTGTAGTTGCACCAGCCGCTGTGGTCGAAGCGGCCGTACGCGACGCCGATCACGGCGCCTGTGGCGTTCCACGACACGCCCGTGCACGACAGCTTGAGCGATTTCGGTTTCCGCACGCCGGAGCCCAGGTCGTCGTCGTCGTCGTCGTCCTCGTCGACAGCGACGCCGCGCCTGTCTTGGCTCACTTTCGCACTGCCGTTCGCCGCAGGCGCCTGTCGTTTAAAGTACGCGTCGTAGTCGAACGAGAGCGTGTGGAGCTTGGCGATCTCGCTCTCGCTCGAGGCCTCGAGGTATTTCTCAAAGCCCGCGAAGAGCGCGCTCTGCCGCGCACTCTGGCTCATCTCGCGCAGCATCACAGGGCCTACACGCGCCAGGAACTCGCGCGTCTTCTCGACATTTTCGGCCTCGATCTCAGCTGCCGACGACGCGCCGCCCTTGCCCGTGCTTTTGGTGGTGGCCGCGTCGGTCTGCGCCTCGCTGTCAGCGCGGCCACCGACGGTCTGTGCCTCGGCCTCGGCACAAGGCACAGGCCGCGCGTCGTTCGAGCCGTCGGTGCGCGGCTTGAGGTGCTTGCTGCGGAAACCCGACTTGCCGAGGAACACGTCCTTGAACATGCTGTCTTCTCCCCACTCCGACGCGGGGCCGACCCACGCCACGCGCTCGAAACAAAACTAAACAGAATAAAAAGATCCCGACGACCTTTCAAGATCCACCACCACAGAATGCAGGTCGTTCGACCCCAGATATCTCCGTATGTAGCCATGTGGATGGGATAATGTATTTTGTCACGACAAATGCTTGCTACCAGGCCATCTCGGCCGAGGAGGCCGCCGAGCCACAGCCGCCCTCGCCGTCGCCGCTGGAGCCACAGCCGACATCGGGCGTCGAGATGGGCTGCGGGGCCTTGCCGCGCATGGCCGCGCGGAAGAGGTCGGCCTTGTACTTCTGGAAGAGCGTCTTGAGCCCACCGCCGTTCAGAAAGTTCTCCTCGAGCTGCGTGAGCGTGAACGTCACGCGGTGGTCCGCGACCTGCACGTACCGGTTGCGCAGGTCCACGGTCACCTCGGCACCCTCCTGCGCGAGCTCGTGGAACTTCTCGTCGGTCACGACGATGCCCAGCAGCGCGTTGTTGGGCTGGTTGCGCGCGTAGATGTAGGCAAACGACTTGGCGATCACGGCTTGCACGCCCACGGCCTTGAGGCAGATCGCAGCCTCCTCACGGGACGAGCCGCTGCCGAACGCGTGGCCCGCGACGATGATGTTGAAACCTTCCTTAACCTTGGGGACGAACTCAGGGCGCACGTACGCAAAGCTCTTCTCGCCCAGAAACTCCTCCTCGCTCTTGCAGTGCGGCAGCCACAGCGGCGAGGACGGGTTCAGCCCCATGAACTGCGCCGGGATCACGGCGTCCGTGTCGATGTTGTCGCCGAAGACCTGCGCCTTGCCCGAGAACCGCGGCGGCAGCGCCGACTCGAGCGCGGCGACGGCGGCCTGCTCGGCCGCGACCTGCGGATCAGCTTCCTGGCCCGCGAGCGTGGGCGCCGGCTCCGAGATCGTGAAAGTCTTGGCGCGCTTGGTGCTGGTCTCGGCGTCGTTTGTACTGGCGCCGAGCCAGTTGCGGTACCGGTCAAAGTCCTCGCGGCTCACGCGCGCGATGTAGGGCGTCGGGTCCACCACCTCCATGTCGAAGCTCGAAGCCGCGACGACCGCGGCTGAGCTGAGGTTGCCGATCGAGCCCTTGCCCATGCGGTTGCGGAAGTTGCGGTTCTGGCTCGAGAGCCACACCTCGTTCTCTCCGGCCACATCGGCGCCGATGCCCACGCAGTAGCTGCACGCCGGCAGGCCGACCGCAAAACCGGCCTCCTCAAACACACGGATGAGCCCGAGCTCGCGCAGGCGCGCGATGATCTCGAGGCTGCCGGGCGTGACGCGGCGGTTGCCGTGCGGCACCGGGCGCTTGCCCTCGAGCATCATCTGCTGGAGCAGCATGGCGCTGAAGATCAGGTCCTCCTGCGTGGTCGTGCACGCGCCGATGAAGCAACCGTCGAGCTTCATGCCGAGCTTGGCGTCCACGGGCACGCAGTTGTCGGGCGACGGGTACAGCGCGATGAGCGGCTTGACCGTGGCGAGGTCGATCACGTGGTGCGCCGCGTAGTTGCAGCCCGGGTCGGCGCGGAAGTAGAGCGCCTCGTCCGCGTGCGAGTCGCGACCGGCGAGCACGCGCTGCGTGATCTCGTCGGCCTCGAACACGCCGGCGATGCCGCCGAACTCGGTCGTCATGTTGGCGATCGCGAAGCGCGCGTCGTCCGAGAGGTGCGCGAGCCCGGCGCCGCCGAAGAACACGGCGCGCTCGAACGCCACGGTGTTGCGCTTGAGCTCGCCGAGGATGTGGAGGATCACGTCCTTGCCGCCGATGCCGAACGCCGGCGCGCCCACAAACTCGATGAACACGACCTCGGGCACTTTGAACCACGTCTGGCCCGTCACGAGCGGCATCACGACGTCGCCGGCGCCCAGGCCGGCCGCGAACGCGCCCATGCCGCCGGCCGAGCACGTGTGCGAGTCAGCGCCGATCACGATCTGGCCGGGCTGCGCGCGCTTGCGCGCAAACTCGGTGTGCATGATGGTCGTGTTGGGACCCCAGAAGTCCGTCAGGCCCTGCTCCTGCGCGAATTCGGTCGAGAGCTTGATGAGCGACTGCTGCTTAGGCTGGTCGTTCACGCGCGGGTCCACGGTGTGGTCGATCGCGAGCCAGAAGCGGTCCGGGCGGTGGACCTTGGGGCGGCCGATGGACTTGTGGAGCGCGTCCATGGCCTGGAACGTGAGCTCGCTCGCGATCGTCCAGTCGGCGCGCACGCAGACCACGTCGCCGACGCGCACGAACGGCTCGGCGAGCCCCACGGCGTGGTGGCACAGGATCTTCTCGATCACGTTCATGGGCGGGATGGGCGTGGTCGTCGCCATTGAGCTCGATGTGGTGGTGGTGGGAATGGGAATGGGGGAGGCGCACACGATACAGGAATGACCTGGATGGGGCGGCGTCGGCGTTAGCAGCTCGTGGCGTCCGCGTGGTTGAAGCGGAGCCAAGTGGGACGCAAATGCGCAAGCACTCGCGCCCGTCGGAAGCAAGCCCACTGGACTGGTCTTTCTCTGGCACGGTTGGTGAGACCGTAGCTCTTCACGCGAGATCTGGGGGCTTTTTACGAGGGGGGGCTTTTTACCAACTGTTTGCGCAATGATGTTCTGGTGGTGCAAACAACCCAACCTACTGATATAACATGACAGAAAGGGTACCCTCGTGCGTAACCATGTCCACAACACTAGACGGTCTTCTAATAAAGATATTTACGTGCTGGTCCTGTAAATACGAGCAGCTCCGCTCCCATTGGCTCCGGTCACGTTCCGTGCCAGCGGGCGTGCGGTGCCGCACGGGGATCGAGTGGCTTCAAGCTCCGACGTCACCACAGACCCCGTCGACGGACGAACGGACGGACTCCACTCGCCTCGCCCTGCGCCCTGCCGTGCCGTACCACCGATCGGGCGGCGCCATTCCCACATCTCCACGCCGATCCAGAGCCCCCCCGTCAAGCCTCACCATGAGCAAGCCCGCGCGCAAGGTCGACGCGGCCGAGATCGCCGAGCCCTTCAGCGTGGCCGTGCGCCAGTACATCGCCGAGGAGATGCACGGCCACGGCCCCAAGCTCGTGGGGCTGCTCGCGCACGGCGACCCGGCCGCCAAGAAGTACGCCGAGTGGACCGGCAAGGCCTGCCGCCGCGACGGTATCCGCTACGAGCTGCGCGAGGTGGAGAAGGACGATTTGCTCGAGGCGCTCGAGAGCGCCAACAAGGACGCGGACGTGCACGGCATCATCGTGTACTACCCGTGCTTCGGCGCGTTCCCGTCGTTCTACGGCGGCACGATGGACGACTTTCTGCGCGACTCGATCTCGATCAAGAAGGACGTCGAGGGCCTCTGCCAGTTCTACCGCGGCAACCTCTACCGCAACATCCGCTTCGTGGACGACGCCGAGACTCAGAAGTGCGTGCTGCCCTGCACGCCGCTCGCGATCATCAAGATCCTCGAGCACCTCAACATCTACGACATGACGCGCGCGCGCGGCGACCAGCTCAGCGGTGTCAACATCACAGTCATCAACCGCAGCGACATTGTCGGCCGCCCGCTCGCCGCCATGCTCGCGAACGACGGCGCCGACGTCTTCAGCGTCGACATTGAGTCGCTCTACCTGTTCCGCCGCGGCAAGCTCATTAAGGTGCGTTTTGGAACGATTATGAGGCTATCATTGTCGCGCGGCAGGGCCCTGACGCTTGCTGTGCTTTGGATTGTTGAACAGACCGAGGAGACGCCCGAGACGGTCTGCAAAAAGTCGCAGGTGATCATCACGGGCGTGCCAGTCAAGAGCTACAAGCTGCCGCTCGAGTGGGTCTCGGAGAACACGGTGGTGATCAACGTCGCGTCCTTCAAGAACGTGGACGAGGAGGCGCTTCTCCAGATCCCGGGCGTGCAGTACGTGCCGCTCGTGGGCAAGGTGACGGTCGCTATGCTGCAGCGCAACCTCCTGCGCCTCTACGAGAACTTCCACATGAAGCCCAAGAAGTTCTGGCAGTAAGCGAACATGCGCTTTGTTCGTGAAACCTCTTCTCTTCTGTGAGGCGTATGAGGGCGGGGAGAAGTGGCTCCTTCTCCCCGCCCGCGCCCTTGCGATTTGCTCGTTGATCTCGTCTTTCACCCTATTGTAAAACATTCACAAACACGTCTCGCCGATTCGATAGCCCGATAGAAAACAATACTCATCCATTCACACAACTGACGATGCGCATGTTCACAATTACTGTTCGTGCGTGCCACCGACACACTACGATCTACCAGTATCTCGCTGCTGCCACGCGCCGGCATTTCTACTTCTAACGGGCGGCGCATTGGCGGTGGAGATACTTCATCGAGACGCCTACATGGGCAGTGGGTCGACGTACGTGAAGCCCTTGAACTCGTTCCGGTGGCCGATGGGAGCTGGCTGGTCAGGCGCCGAGTCCATGACGTCCTGGCGCTTGAAGAACTCGGGGATGTTGGTCAGCTCACCGTCCTTCTTGACCGTGGGCTTGAAGGGCACGGGCACCTCGCGCTTGTAGAGCTTCTCCCAGTCCACGCTCGCGAAGAACGGGTGGTCCATGATCTCGTTCGCGCCCGTGGGGCCCGAGCCGAGTCGCTTGGCCGGGTCCTTGGTCATCAGTCCTCGTAGGAACGACTTGGCGTCGTCCGAGAACGTCTCGCTCGGGAACCGCAGCGGCATGCGGACGATGTTCTCGAAGTTGCGCTTGCGGTTCGAGTTGAAGAAGGGCGTGTACCCAGCGATCATCTCGAAGACCATGACGCCGAGGCTCCAGTAGTCGACCGACTTGCCGTACGGCTGGCGGCGGATGAGCTCGGGCGCGATGTACTCGGGGGTACCGCAGAACGTCTTGAGGCCCTCGCCCTTCGCGTCAAAGTGGTCGCTCGAGAGACCAAAGTCTGTGATCGCGATGAAGCCCTCGTCGTCCATGAGGATGTTCTCGGGCTTGAGGTCGCGGTACACGACATTATATGTATGGAGGTGCGTGAGCGCGAGCACGCACTGTGCGGCGTAGAAGCGCGTGCGCTCCTCGTCGAACCGCCGCGCCTGCTTGAGGTGGAAGTGGAGCGTGCCGCCGTTGTAGTAGTCCATCACGAAGAACAGCTTGGTCTCGTTCTGGAAGGCGTACCGCAGCTTGACTGCGAATGGGTGGTCCACGCCCTCAAGAATACGGCGCTCGGTCTTCGTGTGCTCGACCTGGTTCTTCGCGAACACGGCGGCCTTCTTGATCACCTTCATGGCGTAGATGCGGCTGCTGGTCGCGCTACTGCCACCACTGTTTCCACCGCTGCCGTGGGCACCAGGGTAGTTGGACAGATCCACGCGGGAGTTGCCGCTCAGCGGCCGCTTCGCCTTCTTCTTCCGCACAAGCATGACCTTGCCGAACGCGCCGCGGCCCACAACGCGCAGCAGCTGGAAGTCGTCGACAGTCACGGTTTCCTTCTCTTTGACGATTTGCGCAGCGTGCGAGTTGCCGCGCGCGCGCCGCGAGCTTGAGCGGCCGTACGCGTGCGAGCTGCCTAGTCCGCCGAGCCCGTTCATCTCGCCGGCGAGCGGGTCCTCGCCCTCGGCAGCGCGCAGCGCGTTCATGCGCACCTCACGCAAGATCGCGCGGTGAAACTCGTACGCGCTTGGCGTGGCGAGGAACTTGAACACTGTATCCAGCGTGTCCTTGGTCGTGTACGCTGGGCTGCTCGAGACGCTGGTGTCGGGCCCGGCCGAGAGGCACACACAGCCGAACACGGACGTGTCGATGCCGAAAGGCGCGCCGGCGCCTCGCCCCGAGCCGGGTGGTGACGCTGACCCGTTGCTGTCGTCGTCCGAGCCCGCCCGGCGCGGGCTGTCGCTCTTGGCGCTGTCGCCGCCATTGACAGTGCTGCCGATCTCGACGTTGAGCGGCTCGACCGACCGCTTCCAGCAGATGCTGTGCTGCGAGAAGAAGCGCTTGAAGTTGGGGCTCCACGAGGGCTCGACCTTGTGGCTCGACTCGACGAACGCGACGTTGCCCAGGCGGTTCTTGAGCTCGTACTGGTACTTCTCGAGCAGGTTCGTGACGAGCAGCCCGCCGTAGCCGTACGCGATAAAGTGGATCTTGTGGGCCGCGGACGGGAAGATGTAGTTCTTCCACACGTGGTCGCAGTGCTCCTCCTGCGTGGACGAGCCCTCGATGGGCAGCTTGCGCTCGACGCCGTCGTCGCCCATCATGGTCTGCGTGTTCATGTTGGGGTTCATGACCAGGATGCCGTACCCGGCGTCGCGCGCCTTGCGGAAGTACGGGATCATCGAGCCCACGTGGACGCCCTCCTGGAGCAGCAGCGAGCGGCTCCAGATGCCGCAGCTGAGCCCGCGCGAGCTGCACACGAACACGAGCAGCTTCTCGGCGATGCGGTAGTTCTCGGACGTGTGGAAGATGCAGCGCGGCACGTCCGAGTCCACCATCGTGCGGAAGCCGTCGGCCGTGGAGCAGATGCTGGACGACGACGACCGCACGCTGCTGCCCGTGGACGCGCCCGAGCTCGCGACGGACGAGCCCATGGACACGGTCGAGGCGCCGTCGTCCAGCGCCGGGATCGCCTGCTCCACGAACTGGAACTCGTGGAGCATCTTGGTGTGCACGTGCTCGATCAGGCCGCGCAGCAGCTCCTCGCCGAACGTGCGCATCTCGTCCTTGGAGATCTTGGTGTTGGTCTCGCGGCGGCACACCTGGCCCTTGCTGTTGAGCCGGAAGAGCTCGTGCTGCCACGCCGGCGCGAACGCCGGCGGCGCCGCCACCTCGCAGATCGTGTCCATCTCGGGGATCGCGCCGTTGCCGCCGTAGAGCAGCACGGGCGACGGCAGGTGCGCCGCGCGCGCGTGGTGCACCGGCGGCGGCGGCGGCGGGCGGCGCCGCGTGGGCCCGCCGCTGTTGCCGAGCCGGTGCTGTTGGTGCGGCGGCATGTGATGCGGGCGCGGGTGGGATTGTTGGAATTGGGACGGCGGTTGTTGGAATTGTGCGCGCGCCGCAGGTTGGTGGTGTTGGAATTGTGCGCGCGGCGCCGGGCGCTGCCGCAGAAAGTCGCCGTCGTCGACCTCGTCCTGTGAGCTGCCGTAGGCGCCCGTGCGGTCCCACTTGACGCGGATCATTCTGTGTGGTCGGGTTGGTTCGGTTCTGGACTGGGCACTCGGTCTAACGCGGCGTGGCCACGGCTCGACTCGAAGAAGAGTGTTCTCGCCGGGCGGGGTCGATAGTCGTGCGCTCGTTTAGACGCCTGTGGCGAAGAGATGACGACGGGACGAGCACGAGGCGGGCCGAGGGGAAACGACAGTGTGTTCACTCGGTGGCCGGCGACGACGAACACGGATAGAGACAGCGAGGTGGGATGCACTCTGTACCCACGCGGCCACCGTATCCTTCGAGCGAGTGAGAAAGGAGTCTTTCCGACTGGACAATCCGGTGCGGACCCGATAGAGAGCGTGAGCGCGAGCAGATGAGAGAACGGTTCTCCGGATCGGCCGCCGCCGCTTCCTCAAGAAGCCTGCAACGTCGGTCTGGGCCGTGGCCACTTGGCTACCCGCGCCCGCCAAGAGTCAGAGAGACTAACAGAGATACAGTCGAAGGATGGGGGTGGTCCATCCACCATAGATATCCAGTCCACATGGCAATCCGGACCGAGAGTTGGTCTATCGGAGCGAGCGCCTCGGCTCGTGGCGCACGGCCCATGAGAACCTCACCAGCTGGATCACAAGGACGAGCAGGACGTCACGGTTCTTCTTCCCGCAACAGAAGAGTCAGACCAACTTCACTTTAGTGACTCACAACGTGACGACAGCCCCCAACCGTCTACCGAACCCGGCTCAGTGATGTTTCTATACCGAGGAATGATCCCGGCCGCTGACCAAGAGGGGCTCAGAACCATATCAGTTATTGGTACATATCGTGTTGAGACCAGTTACAAACGGTCAAACGATGGCTACACTTTGCCGTGGTCACCCCATCAACGACGCCACACGATCCCAGATCGTGGCGCCGCTCGCAGCATTGTGCGTCGTGTTGTTCGAGAGTGACGAGCGGTCGGAGAACTCGCTGGACCCATGGTCCTTGAAGCCTGATGGGCTCGAGGTCTTGCGCCAGCTCGGGCTGCCTTCGTCGTCCTTTTGATTGTTGCTGACTCCGTTCGAGCTGTGCATCATACCCCCGCCATTACCGCCGTTCTTCATCCCGACAGACGACGACGAAGCACCGTAGCCATTGATCGAGGCGCCAGCGAGGTAGTTCTTCTCGGATGTGCGGAACGTGCGTGAGCTGCTGTTGCTAGAGTACGGCGAGTCGGCGACGCCAAAACGGCTGCGCTGGAAGTCGTACGGGTTCGTTCCTTGGTTGATCATCGACGCGTAGTTGCGCTTCTCTGCCTCGGTGAGCACTTCAACCTGGTGCCTCCACACTGCGACCTGCTGACTGAGGCTCTCCACTTCTTCCGAGTGTTCCTCCGCAAGCTTCTGTAGGTATTCTTCGTGTTTGCGCTGCATGTTGTCAAGTGCGGCGTCCAACTCTTTCTGCATGCGACGCTCCGCAAGCGCCTTGGCACTCTCAATCGACTTGTTCGACTCTTTGACAAGGCGCTCCTCATGCTCAGCAATTTTCTGCACAGCGTTTGCGTGCGCCTTTTCCAACAGCTTCTGCTGCTCCACTTTGGCGCCTGAGAGTTTCTCTTGTGATACCTTGAGTTGCTGCTTCAGCTGATTGTTGTCGAGCTTCGAGTCCGCAACTTCTTGCAACAGCTTAGAGATCCGCTCACGTTGCTCTTGCAGCTGTTCCTCCAGCTTGGCTTGTTCCTTGGCAGCACTCTCTTGCTGGAGGCGTAGTTCGCGGTTCGTGTCTTGTAGTGTGCCGATCTCATTCCGAATCGACGCATTCTCCACCAGAGCCAAGTGGAGATTGCCGCAAAGATCGGCTTGAGCTTCAGATACACAGTCAAGACTGCTCTCGAATGTCTTCCCCGGGTCATGGCGACTGCCACGGCGACGTGAGTCTGATGGAGTGTCTTGCTCTGCAAGGTCGGTCTCCAGGAACGGACTGTAGTCTGTGCCGTTGCAAAACGATCCGTCAGCAGCGAGCGAGACAGCACAATGCAGCAATCTTCACCCACCTTTGAACCAACGAAAACACACTGACGTAGGACGTGAGGCTTTGGTCAGCATCTTCATGACCTCTGCAAAACTTGCACCGAACGTGCTCTCGTTGTTTACCGAGACGAGAATGAAACCCTTCGTAAGTCTCTTCTCGCTCCCCATGTGGCCATTTCGCGAAGAGAAGAACTAACAGAACACACACGAATCAGTACACAAACCGCTTCACCCACACGGCACCTGAGAGAGGGACTTACGACTGGCGGGATCTCTAGCATTGCCGCTTCCACATCACGCAGCTTGCAGGCGCCAAGAGCAAAACCCATGGGCCCGGTTGCAGTACTCCAGATTCCTTGACCTTTCCGCTTGTCCAGCTTTTTCCATTCCTTCTCGTCGGGCTGCTCATCATTCATAAAACCGTCGCCACCAAGGGCCTTGCGTCGCATACGGAGCTCGTAAAGCACGGACTGCGACAGAAACGTGAAGAATCCTCGAGATATTAAATCTTGGAAATCGCCGCCCACGTCGTCCCACGAGAAGATTTCTTCAGCCTGGTTGTCGAGTAGAGTATCCGCCGTCTCACCTCGTCGGCGACCAAAGAGGTCTGAAAACACTGAACCGAAGATGCCGCCCATAGTTGATGTTGTTGACTTGCGCGAGTCGACACTGTAGAACCTCTTCTGCCCGGACAACTCTACACCTGAGGCCGAGCTACTTGGCGCGCGATTGAGAGGGATGGCCGATGATCCGTTAGGCGAAGCGCGGGAAGCCTGCGACGGCGGTGGGGTCGTGGACGACGAGACCGTGTCGACGCTGCCGCGGTACGTGGTCGCCGTTGATTCTCTCCGTTGATGTTTCTCACTCATAGCAACGCTGTTGTTGTTGCTGTTCCCTCCTGCTTCCTTTGGTTGGAGGTAGACGCTTCGCCCTCTCGGCCTGCGCTGGATCTGTGGGTTGTAGATGAAGCGGAGACGGAGCGGCATTGCCGATGTGCTTAAATGCGACAAAACTTTGTCGAACGGTTCATCGGCGACGTCCACTCCATTGATGCGGACGAGTTTCGAACCGATGTTGAGTTGCGCGAGGTTCTTATCGAGCTCCGAGACATCTCGCAAGAAGCCACTGACCATCGCGCCGATGTACTTGCCTTCCTGTTCGTGGCTCGCAGTGAGGCGGAGGCCGAGCCCAGAGCTGGTTTCCAGCGACGAGCGCAGCTTTGAGGGGTACACGGGTGCCTTCGTGAGCTGGATGTTGATCTCCTCCATCGCGAACGCAAACGACGGCATGCCGCGAAACACGTGCGGGAACGGCAAGTTCGCGCCGGCCAACAAGAAACTCGTGAGGATCATCGCCGGCACGGCCTCCTTCGAGTCGATGCCGCGGTCTGTGCCAATGAACACCTCTTTCTGCGTGCAGTAGGTCTGCGTGTTTTCGATCACTCCCGTGAGCCACGCGTGGAGCTCCACAAGCCGGTCTTTGCAGGATTTGGCCGAGAAGATCTTCATGTACGCCTGCGAGAGCCGCGGGACGACCATGGAGCTCAATAGTTCGGACGAGTGGGCTACATAGCGCTGGAAATGGCTGTAGCGACGGTAAATCTTCCACCTGCGGACCACACCACGCGCCTCGCGTCAGTTTCTGTAGTTTTCTTTCCAATGAAATGATATGGTCCACACGCACGTCTTCTTGTCGCTATCCTTCTTGCCCAGCGAGCACTCGAACACGTAGCTGTGGTCAACAATGGCAGAGAAGAAAGAGTCCGTGAGCGTCCACCTATCCAGCGCATCCAGGCACCGTGCCACATCATATCTGCGATGCCGCCGCCCACGCACATGTCGACGTCATCTGGCGTCCGGTAATAACCTAATGGCTTCACGAAGACCGGCTGCTGCGCCACGAGCTCGACCACGACCGACCAGTCTTCAATCAGCGTGAACGAGCGGTTGGGCTCGTGGAGGTGCGGCCGCGGCAGCTTGAGCGCGCGGCTGATGCTCTCGACCAGCACCTGCGCCATGGCGTCCAACGAGTCGGTCGAATCGCGTGGCCACACTGGAACGCCCAACGAATTCTCCACGCACGACCAGGCTCGAAACGCTGACGCGACGCGCGGTACGGAAGCGGCAACCCACGCTCGCTCCGTAAATAAGCGGGCGTTGGTGGTGCAGCAATATGGTACGTCCACGCAGGCCACCCAGCAGCGCGCGCTTCCGCCGGTCGGGCACGTTTCTTTTCGAAGAAAAAGAGAAAAATACGCCAACGAAAAACGGCGCGCGGACGGACGCGGCCGGAGAATTTGGCCACACGTGCGGACACAGGGTCTACTAAGTACGCAGCGGTGACGTAATAGCACCCCAAAGCGAACTTGAGAATGACGACCCTTCCCAACCCGTATATTTTCTGTGAAAACGGATACATGATCGCGTTTTAAAATAGTTGGTATTTACGCAACTAGACGTATCGCTGAGATCAGTCAGGGCGCGCAGAGACCGAGCGAAGGAATAGTCTGCCCGGTCTGCTAGTGCACAGCAGCGCAGCCGACCCGAGCGAAAGCGGAGCGCCGATGTGCACTTTGCTCCTCGCAGTCAACGTATCCTGGACGCACGCCAGCAGTGTCGTCATGTCGCGCGCACCTCCACGCCAGTCATGTCGGGGAGGAGCGCGCAGAGATGGCCGCGCCCTTCCGTTCGTGGAGCATTCCGAGACAGCTTCTAAAATCCAGCCAAAGTCCTCGAAAATCCAGACAGTCCTTTGAAAATCCAGACGCTCGTTGCAAAGTCCAATCCCGATGCGATAGA
>JAMFLL010000347.1:0-42522 GCA_027475725.1 Pythium rhizo-oryzae
ACGCAGGGCATCGCGCTGAGCCTCGGCGACCGCATCACGGCCATCCAGCGCGGCAAGGAAGAGCAGAGCAAGCGGAAGAAGATCCTGACCTAGACGACCGGCCACCGACCCCTCGGATGACAGCGACCGCACCTCACCTCTCAGCTGCAGGTGGATGGACGCGGCACGCGCATGTATGTGTTTTTGAATATCTACGGCAGAGAGAGAACGACGCAGAGAGAGATCGACGGCGGTAGCGAGGGCGGGGAGCGAGCGAACGGGAGGCCCGCTGTGAACGACGCACAACACCAGACCATTGTGCCACATTTCCTCGCCCTCGCTGGGAACTTTTAACACCGAATACCACTACCTACTACGGTCGGATCTCTATGTCTTGTACGTATATGTGCGGACCTCCCTCTCTTTCCGCTACGGACTCGCATGCTCCACGTCGTGGAGTCCGCCATCGAAGTCGAGCGAGACTGTCGCTGGCGCGGTCGTCTTGGTGTGCGGCGCCTCGACGATCTCGAGCATCCAGCTGAGTTGCTCATGCGATCCAGGCTTGTTCACGAGCGAGAGCTCGATGCCCCACTCGGGCGCAAAGACCGTCACACGGCCCATCGGACCGGCTGGCATCTCCAGCCGTGGGTGCGTCGCCCGCGCGAGCTCCGCCAGGCGATCTTCAAGCTGTTTGCGATCAGTGTCAACGTGACTGTCGGGTGCCGCAGCCAGCGCCCTTGACGCCTCCACAAACGCCGCGAGCGCGGCCTCGTCGTCCGTACGGTCCTGGGCCTCGAGCACGATGCGTCCATGGACGCGTGTTGCACCGTACCGCAGCAACTGCCGGTGGAGCCACTCGCCGGCGCGCCGAGGCACCATGATCGCCGGCACTGCGAGGCTCTGCTGGTGGTCCTCGGCAGGATCTGTCGCGCCGTCCGCAGCTTTCTGGTGGTCGTCGTCGTCATCTTCGCTCGCCAGGGACTCCTCTGCGCCCGACATGACCATCACGCGGTCCTCTTCCTCGTCGTTCACGACCACGACGCCCACGGCGCCGGCGCGCGCGGCGTTGCGCACTTTGGTCTCGAAGAAGCACGAGCCGCGCCGCACGACTACGATCCGCCCACGTAACGAGTCGCCCTGGGCCAGCGGCACGCAAGCGTCCAGCGGCTCGGCCAGCGCGAACGGCGCGCTCGAGAACCCGCGCGATCCCCGCGCTAGGGGCATCACGCCGAACGACGCGCTCGCGCACGAGAACGCAGCCGACGATGTGGCTGCCTTCCTCTTGGAGGTGTACGGGTTGTCGCCAGACGACGTGGCTTCGTCCTCGCCCCCGACGTCGACGTGGAGCACGCAGTCGCGGCGTAGCGCGTCGTGTTGGCGCCCGCGCGCGAAGTCGTAGACGCGGTGGCGCGGCAGCAGCAGCGGCAGCTCGAGGTCATCGAGGTCCACAGCGTCGGCGTCGTCACTATCCGGTGGCGGCGCGCGCAGCCCGCGGCGCTCGGGCAGCCACGAGAGCACGGTGAAGCGCGAGTCCTCGACGCCCGTGGTCTCGAGCCACTCGCCCGTGTCCTGCCGCGTGAACCGCATGAGCGCGTCGCTCTGCTCCATGCGGAACTGGCCCAACGTGGGCCCGCCGCTCACGTACCGGAACGTGCTGCTTGTCGGTCCGTCCTCCTCCTCGTACTCGTACTCGCCCTCTCCGTGCTGCGTCTGCTCACGGTGGCGACGGCGGATGCGATCGTTGAGCTGCGCCATGAGCTGCTCCGTGGGTACGCTCTCGGGGCGGCCGTCTGCGCCCATGCCCAGCGCGCGCTGCAGGAACTCGCCATCGCGGTTGTCGTCGTCGTTGTCTCCCTCGGCCACCGCCGGCTTGTTTGCGTGCTTGGCACCGAGCGTCACGAGCTGCGCGCGGAGCTGCTTCTCGAGTAGCGGCAGCCAGTCGTCCACGCTCGCGGCCGCGGCCTGCTTGGTCGCCTCCGCAGCCGCCACCGCCGGCGACGGCTTGGCGCTCATGGGCCGCGAGCAGCGCTCCGTGCGCTCCACGACCGAGCCTTCGTAGTCGACCTGGTACCCAAGTGGCTGCCAGAACTCGAGCCGCGCGCACACAAACTCCCGGCGCCGTCGCGGCGCAGCAGCCTCACCCGTTGTCGTCGTGCTCGTGCTCGTGTTCACTGTGGGCAGCAGCACCGGCTCCACGCGCGCGGCCGGGAGCACGGGAAACGGGTGCGCCTCGGTCGTGAACACGTAGCTGCCGTTGCGCAGAAAGTGGGTCGTGTTGAACAGCAGGTACAGGTACTTGCAGGTCTCGCTCAGGAAGAACGACGGCATGTTGTCCTCGAGCTCCTTGGACTCCACGTCGCGCACGGTCGCGTAGCCGCACGTGGTCTTGGTGTGCTTCTGCAACGAATGCACAAAGTGTGCGCCGGCGCGCAGCCAGGACGCGTCCCGCGTCGCCTCGTGCATGTAGAACGTCGACTCGATGAGCTCGGGACGCAGCGGGTACCGCGCACCGCCGCCGGCGCCGCGCACGGGCTTCCACTTGAGCACGTTGAACTGCTCAGGCACGAAGCCGTAGTCGCGCCAGACGCGGTAGAACGCGTTCATGGACCGTGCGGCCGCGTCCACTCGGCCCAGCGACGCCTCCATGCCGGGCCAGAACGCCACGAGGTTCTCGAACACGACGCCGTCGCCGTGGTTGCAGCCCGACCACATGGACACGTCCGTGAACCAGTCGCCGTGGCGATTACACGCGAGCACGGCGCCGTAGACGCTCTCGAACATGTCGAGCATCTCCCGGTCGTTGAACGTCGCGTACATCTTCCAGAGGTACTCGTAGAAGCTGTCCGAGTTGGAGCCTGGGCCAGAGCCGGTCTCGGTCCACTCGCCCGTCTTCGTGTCGATGTGCTTGCCCAGCAGCCCAGCCATTGAGCGCCTCTCAAAGAGCGCGCGCACGGCGCGGCGTGACGCGGTGGCGTACGTGGCGTTGCCTGTCAGTGCGCTGAGCATCGTAAACTCCATCGAGAGCGAGCCTGCGCCGGCGGTGGACGCGATCGGCGTCTCCCCGCGCGGCACGCCCCGCAGCAAGTTCACGGTGCCGTATGGGATGCCCGTGGTCGTGTTGAATGCAGGCATCAGGCGGTCCGCGAGGTCCACGGCGAGCGCGAGCAGCTCACCGCCGTAGCCACCCGGTGGGAACAGCGCGAGCGTCGGCTCGATCGCGAACAGGTGCGCCGAGAGCAGACCGCCGAGCACGCGGATCGTGGTCTCGAACACGGAGACCTCCGTGTCGAGGTCGAAGGTGGCGCGCGCAACCACGAGCCCCACAGCGCGCTGGAACTCGTGGCGGTCCTCGAGGATCGCGAGCGTGTCGAGCGTGTCGATGAGCGTGAGCATGGGGATCTTGCCGAGCTCGAAAGTCTCGCCGCGGCACGAGAGCGGCAGCAGCGCGTCCAGCGGGAACGCATTGTCCATGTACCCGTGGTACGCGTGGTAGAACATGTCCTTGACCGTCGCGAGCAGCGCGCGGCGCTCGTCCTCCCCCACAACCGCGCTCGCGCCGAACGCGTACTGGTCCTTCTGGAGCAGCCCGCAGGCCACAGGCGTGCACACCGACAGCGCGTACGCGCATGGCGCCGGCTCGTCCACCGCCTCGATATACGTCTCGTTGGTGCGCAGCACGCAGCACTTGTACGTGATCGCGACGGACCGCGCGGCGCCCGAGTGGCAGCCGTCGGCGTCTCCGTCGGCGTAGCGCTGCGTGGCGACGTAGCCGCGCAGCTCCGTGTCGCGGAGCGCGTCCGGGTCGCGTGCATCCGCGCGCTGGATGCGCACGCTCTTGCTCGCGGCGCTCGAGAAGCGGCCCAGCACGATGCTCCACTCGGCGGTGAGCGAGTCGTTGTGGAACTGGCGCACGTGGCGCCCGACGCACCACTCGTAGCGCCACCACTGGCCGCTCTCGTGGAACGACAGGCAGTCCGCATGCTTCTTGTCGCGCAGCTGGCGCCGGAACCGGTTCGAGAACGCGCGGAAGCTGCTGCCGGAGAGCACGCGCACGCTCACGCCGTGCTGCTGCTGGTGGTGCTGCGTCGACGACGGCGACGGTGTCGCCTCCGCCGGAGCCACACACAGCAGCAGCGCCGCCGCCACTGCCATCAGCACCAGCGATAGCACGTGAGACCAAGCAGCCGCGCGGCGGCGGCGCGCTGTGCGCAGCGGCATCGCGTGCCGGAGCCTCGCGGCGGCGTCCGCCTCCTGGCGACGTGGCGCCATCTCTCGCGAAGAGCTCCAAATGTCCGACCAGGGTTACGGGTACGTAACCCTTTTTACCCAGAAGTGAGACCGAACCGGATAGCGTGTTCCACACTAAGTGAGACCCTCGCAAAAGTAAACCTTCAAGCTCACTTTTGCGCGTCCAGGAGATCCCGACTTGGAAGAAAACCATGGCGGCGTGGCAGGCGCGCGTCGACGGCGGCGGCGTGCGCGCGCTGCGCGCGTTCCTCATGGCGCAGCTCCCGACGGCGCAGCAGAAAGAGCAGCTCACACAGATGATCCCCAGCGGCGATCTTGATGACGACGACGGCGACGCAGCGACGCTCTCGCCGGCGCAGCTGCGCCAGTGCGCGCGGTGGCTGCGCGAGATCCGCGCGAGCGGCGGCGACGCGCCGACGCTGCGGTCGCTGCTCTCGCAGCGCGGTGGCACGCGCGTCACGGCGCCGTCGACGGCACCCGAGGAGGAGCCGTCGGCGGCGCGGAAAAAGTACTTGGCCCGGCGCCGCGAGAAGCTGCTGCGGCTGGACGAGGAGATGCGGTACGGCCACCTCGTCAAGAACGTGCAGACCACGCGCGAGAGCAAGGAGCTGCAGCGCAGCCTCAAGTCGGTCAAGCAGCACCTGTCGATCGGCGCCAACATGGTCGTCTCGCGCATTGTCGCGTTCATCGTGATCTACATCGTGTCGGGGCCGCTGACCAACAGCGAAACGACGGTGTGCTTTGAATATGCTGCTGGTGACGGAGTTCTGAGAGCTGACGATGGTTTCTGTTGTGTGATTGTGTAACAGCGAATCATCTGTGGCTTGGGCGGGGCGATCGGCATGATGGTGATCGAGATGGTCTTATTTATCGCGCGTGCTGCCAAGTACGATGCGATCGAGCGGGAGCAGAAGAAGCATCGGGAAGGCGTCTTCTAACATTTGCACAGCCCCTGTGAAGGCAAGAACAGAATCGAGACGTGCCCACAAACACACAAAATAAAATCCTTTACCGTAAATTTGGACTGGCGCAGTTAGGATTGCTCACGGAACCACGCTTGGCCGATGCCGGTTCTGCTGAAGCGCAAGCATCGCCTCATTTTCGTGTTGCAGCTCGATCGTCGACGTCATGAGGTAGGTAAGGTGATCGTTCAGCATCAGGATTTTCTTCTCCTTCTCTTCCAGAGCGCGCTCGAGCTCACGCACGCGGCGTGACGACGAACCAGATGACGACGTTGGAGTTGCTTCTTTCCGCCTGCTGAAATGCTGACGAGAGTCTTGGTTCTCCGAAAGTGACGCAAGCGCTGCCTCCTTCTCCTCCAATTGATCAGAAAGACGTTGAATTTCCTGGTTGCACTTCTTGTGATCAGCCAGCTGCTTCTTCAGCTTCGCCACTGAAGCAACGTGGCTCTCTTGCTGATGCTCATTCTCGTATCGGAGGTTGTCGTTTTCTTCGCGCAGCTGCTTGACCTCTTCCTTTAGTCTGGAGCACCTCGACTGGAGTTCGCTTTTCATCACTCGAGAGCTCTCAAGAATCGCAGCCTTTTCGCGATGATCGTGATCCCGCAAACGCTGATTCTCCATCGTCAATTTGGAGAGCTTTGCGCTCATCTGCTCCAGTTCATGCTCCACATCTTCCTCTGGTGCCTCCTTGGCGGAAGCTTCCAGCTCCCGGATTCTTGTTTCAAGCCGACGAATGCGCAGCTCGAGGTCGCGGATGTGCGATTCTTTGCGCTCGATCGTCAGGGCGTGTTGACGAACAAGTTTCTGCTCATCTGAAAGACGGTTCTTGAGCTCGCGCACACCGTCCTGAAGTGACCAGTCCCCTTGAAGAACTTCGTTCACAGCCTGGGTTTGCTGTAGCTCTTCCAGTAGCTGTTCACGTTCCTCGCTTGTACGATTCATCAGCTCAGCAAGCTCCTTCTGGAGCTCCGCCTCGCGCGACGCTGTGGCATCACATCGCTGCTGCACGAGTTTAAGCCGTTTAAGGAGGTTTGCCTCGTTGCTGCGCAGGTCTTCAAATCGTTCACTCTGAGATTGGCTTCTGTCCCTGCGCTCAAGATCAGTCGAAACCTTTTGTAGTTTCGACTTCAATATCTCGAGCTCACGTGACTTCTCGGAGAGTTCTATATGTGTGTCATCACGTTCTTGGTGGAGAGTTTCTTTCAGTTTCTTCGCACGATCTCGCTCAGTCACAAGTGCCGTCTGTGCTTGATGTAGCTCTCGTTCCAGCGAATCCACACGTGATGACAGTTCGGATCGAGTGTGCTTTAGATCAGCGCGTGTTTGACTGGTTTCGTCGGTGTAGCTTTGCAGCTGGCGCGTGAGCGATGCGACCTCATCGATAGATGCTGAGAGCTGAGAACGAAGATCGATTTTCTCATCTTGGAGCACTTTCACTTGAGCTCGTAGCTCTTCTCGCTCTTTTTCAAGAATAACACGACGACGCTTCTCGACTGCAGTAGTGTTTTGGATTTCATCTTCACGATGCTTGAGTTCACGTTGAAGAGATTTGACCTGTTCTTCAAGATGTCTGAGACGAGCTCGTGCTTCAGAGAGGTGTTGTTCCTTACGCAGCAAGTCTGTAGTCATCGAGTTCTTGTCACCCTGTGCGAGCTGAAGAGCTTGCTCTTTTAACTCCGTTTGTTCGGCCAGTTTTGCGCGTAGACTTGTGTTTTCCGTCTCCAGCGTGTCGATCGTATCTTTTTTATCCTTCACATTGCGCATCGTCTGACGCTTGAAGTCGTCAAAAGCTCGCTCAACTCGCTGAAGCTGTCCACGACACTGCTCCAATGAAGCCTCGATGTCAGTCTTCTCCCGCGTGAGCAACTGAAGCTGTTCTTCGCGCTGCTTCAGAATAGAACGATGATACTCGAGGTCCCCGTTCGCCTTGGTCAAGTCATCACGCGCTCTCGACAGAGCGGCTGTGATCGATGAATATTCCTCCCCAGAGCTTCGTGCTTGTCTTTCCAATCGCTCGTTCGTTGCAACAAGTCGTTGATGCTCCAACTTGAACTCAGACTTTTGGGTTTCGAGAGAAGTCTGTAGCCGCCTAACCTCTTGCTCAGCCTTGATCTGTAGGGACGCCAACTCCCCCTTGACTTTTTCGTACTGAGCTTCAAGACCACGACCTTGCCGTATCAGTTCGCTTTCGCGAGCTTCTGCTTCGTTTCGGCGACGACGTTCACGCTCTTCAGCTTGCGATTTAAGAGACTCGATCTCAGTTTTGTATCGCTCGTTCCAGATCTTGAGCTGGCCAACCTCGTTCACCAACAGCTGATACTTGGTCTCAAATGTCTTGCCACCGCTAACCTGGTCATTCAACGAGCTGATATCATTTTTGTAACGCTCATTCCATTCGCGAAGCTGCGCGACCTCCTTCATCAGCTGTGTCAGCTTCATTTCCGCTGCACGGTACTTCTCATCTGCACTCTCTGCTTGGCGCCTGGTATCCTTGAGGGCTTGCTCTCGCTCGCGGAGAACTTGCTCAAGCTGCGCTCGACTCTCTTCCGTAGCTCGCGAGGACTCGTACAAAGAATTCGCTTGCTTCTGTAACTCTTCAAACTCCGCTTCACGACGTTGAAGTTTTTGAGCAAGACCGTCTGCTTGTGCTCGAATGTCACTTTCTTGCAACCTGATTTGCTGATCACGATGTTGGTCAAACTCTCTCCGGAGCTGAGTTAGCTTGCCCTCAATCTCGGCCTTCTCGGACCGCGATGACTCGACTGCCTTCAATAAGTCCGTCTTCTCCTTCTCGAGTTCGTTCAGTGCATGTAAAAGTTCCGTTTCTCTTTCCTCCAAATCCGAATTTTGCTTCTCGAACTGGGACAGCGATTCCATGAGAACCTCCTTCTCTTCTAGAACGCCTTGCAAATGTCCTTCGATGGCGATCTTCTCGCCAGAAATTTCACTTAACGCACGTTGCATATCGTCCTTCTCATGGTGCAGCGAAACGATTGTTGCCCGTTGGGCACTTTCCTGCTCGGCCGCTCGATGGTACGTCGCGTTAAGCTGGTCGAACTTAGTATCGAAATCCCTCTTCATGTCCTCCAGTTGCCTTTGGAGGTTGCGGTTCTGCTCTTCAAGACGAAGGCGCTCGCGATGAACGAGTTCTGTTTGCTTTGTTCGCTCGTTGTTGGGGGCAAGGTAGGCTTCGATCTGCTGCTTCGAGGTCTCTAACTCCTTTTCCTTGAGTTCCAACGCCTTGTTGCGATGTTCAATCTCTCGGTGAAGGGCTCCACACTCAAATTCCAACGAGTTTGTCTTCTGACGAAGGTCCTGGCACTCCGCTTGCCATTTGGACACTTCTGAATGAGCTTCTTCACGGAGTCTGATCAACTCCTCGTCGCGAGACTTCATTGCACCTCGAAGTTGCTCATGCTCAAGATTCTTCCGCTCCATGATAGTTTCCATTTCTTGGACGTGAGCATTGAACTGCTCCTGCATGTCAGCTCTTTGTTTGCGGAGGTCTTCGGAGCGCTCTCTCTCTCGTTCACGAATCTCTTGTTGGAGTTGCTCGCATTTTTCTTGCCACCCACCAACCTCAGCAGTCAGCTTGGTCAGCCGCTCGTTGCCTGTTCCCATCACATCCTGCTGCGCACGCATTAATTCAGCAATTTGGTTGCTTTTCTTCTGAGCGAGTTGTTGAAGCTGTTGGCAGCGCTGTTGAAGTTCTTCGTTTTCAGCGCGAACGCGACTGGCCTCTTCTCCCATCTCGTCCCGGAGTCGGGCGACCTGCATCATGAAACCTTGTTCCAGGTCAGATTTCATCCCAACGATGCCGTCTTCAGCTTGTTTCTGGAGGCCCTTCATGTCCTGGTTTAACTTCCGCACACGCTCTGACTCACTATTGAGCCTTTGAAGAAGGTCGGTAATTTCTGCTTCCTTTGCCTGAAGTTTCTCACGCATTGTCTGAACCTGTTGCTCCAATTTTACGGATGAGGCCTCGTGCTCTGCCCTGTGCTTCCCACCTTCACCCAACAGTTGCTTGATGTAAGCTGTCTGCTCGTCCCGTTCATTGCGCGCCTGAGCGAGATCACCCTCCAGGTGTTCACGAAGACGGCGCTCCTCTTGGTATTTGATTTCCCAGCCGTGGGCAGCGTTGTTCAATTCTTCCGCACGTCTCCGCTCAGCTTCGCACTGCTGTTGGAGTTGATGAAGTTGGCCCTGAAGAGTCTGGAGGGTCTGTTCTTGGCGCTCACATTGCTCCGCAAGACTGCGCTTCTCGTACGTCATCGTCGAGCCGAGTTTATCCATTTCCTCCGCCTTCTGGCGAAGCTCTTCGAAATTGCGCTCCATGCTGGAAATTCTCTCGTCACGGTTCCTAATCGCGCCTTCCATCTCTTGCTTGTGGAATTGAAGCTCGTGAATCTTGGCATTGAGATGAGAAATTTCATCATGCGCGCGGTGGGCATCAGACTTGGCCTCAAGCACGGCTTTGTTGTACTTCTCTTCCCACATTTGCTTCTGCACCTTCTCATCACCCAACTTGATTTCGTTTTGTTCAATTTGCTACCATACATAATGGTTAGATAAATGGCTCACAACACAGCACGAATAGACGAGATCCGTTTCCGTACCAGTCCCATCTCACGAATAAGCTCAAAGTTTTGTTGGGCCTCCGAGATCGCGAGGTCCAGCTCCTTGCTCTGCGAAAGGAAGTCATGCCCATCAGTGAATCCCGCTTTATTGAACGAACGCCACACGAGCACTATCGCACCTTCCAAAGATCGATGTGACGCTTTTGTGACTCAATCACAGCGCCGAGCTCCGAGAAGCGAGAGATGATGGTCGGCATGAGTGGGTGTTCGCGCTGCTTCTCTTCCTGTTCCTCAACGATGAGCAGCCCAGACACACAAGCAGACGCGATTCGCCATCCTTAGTTCCCTCCTTTGTGGTACCGCGGCGTCACAATCGGAGAGACTGCGCACTTACGAGAAAGTAGAGGAAATCCGCAAACGACATGACTGCGTCCGTGACCTCTTCCGGCGAGTACCGCGCCGGCGACGTCTCGCGCGGCGACGAGTTCGACGCCGTGCGATGGCCCGAGTCCGGCAGCATCTGGAATTCGTACTTCTTGCGCCGGCGCTGCGAGACCTCCCCAGCCTACAACCCCCACAAAAATGTCGCGTTAGCGTCGTCCACCTTACCACCACGCCGACAGAGCAAAACGCGCCCACGTACGATGATCTGGCCGCGGCGCAGCAGGCGCTCGTCGCGGGCGCGCACGCGGTTGGGTGTCATGGGCGTCGCTGGCGGCAGCGGCGACGCGCGGCCCGCGCGCAGCGTGAACCCGCCGCCCGGGGGCGTGCGCCCCGCCGCGTTCGTGCGGCGCGCGGGCGTCTCGAGCAGATGCGGCGGCGTCGCGGCCGACGGCGACGGCGACGGCGACTGTGGCTCGTCCATGTCCGCCATGTCCATGTGCTCGTCGGCGTCGCGCGGCGGCTCCATGGACGCCGTGGACGCCATGGTTTCCCCTGGGAACTCGGCGCGCGCTTTCCCCGCGCTCAACCAGGATGGGACTGATGGGCAGAGGAAACCAAGTGCGCGCGCGGGGGAAAGGTGTGCCGCTCAAACAGGTCGCTAATTATGCGTAACGAGAGTGTTAATTTGAGTTCTCTCTACTAGAATATCGCGTTTCTGTGTATGTAAACCACCGACAGGAGGCTCGTAATTCGTTGCTGTGGCATAGACGCGAGGGACTCATTCGAAATCCGAATCCATGAAGCCTGTGCAACAGCATATCTCGTTATAGAGGTGTGTGGAAATGGTGTCCGCCACACCACGCTTTCCCGATCTTGAAAGGGTGCACCCACACTCGCCCTCGATGCCGCGTCGCGCCAGCTCGCTCGCGGCGGCCGCGCTCGTCGCGTGCGCGTGGGCGCTGTTGAGCGACAGGACAGCGCACGCGCGGCCAGCGGGCGACTTCGTGGCCGTCAACTGGACTCTCGTGGACCGCGCGGCGATCGCCGCCGCGCAAAAGGCGCTGGTGGCGCCCATCGGCTGCGCCTGCGTGGAGACCAGGTACGAGTCTCCCTTCCTGTCTCTTTTCAGGGGGGTTCCTAAATGTCTGTCCTGTGTAGCGGCTCCGAGTGTCTGTTCTTTGACTGCGCGTGTACGTGCGACCTCACGGCCGGTGCCTGCGACGCATTCTGCTGCTGCGACCCTGAGGTGAGTCGCGTCAGTAGAATCTTATCTCCTGCCCATAGTGCGCTCACACGTTGTGTGTTTGGCTGAATACCTCAGTGCTCCGTGGACCACGTCGCATCGATCAAAGGTCAGGGGCTCTGCGTGAACAGCGATGTGGTCAAGCCGTCGATCGAATACTGCTCCACGGACCTCACGCTCAAGAGCGTCGCGTCCTCGCGCGTAAACCCGCTGCTCGTGGACTCGGTGTTGTGCGTCTCCGTGGACAACAATGAAGTCGAAGGCGACTACATTGCCACGCCGGAGGAGCAGGACATGGCCTCGACGAGCGCATTTTTACAAAATCCCAAGCAGTACGCTTTCACAACGAGTGATTCGGTGGCCGCCACGAGCGCGGCCTTCCCCAGATTAACGTATCAGCCTGGGGATCTGATCCCGACGTTTGCGTCCACATCAAGTGCCGTTATCCACGGGCCAACGCTAATGGGGTGGAGCGCCGCAACGGGCTCGACACGGTGCTCTCGGCTCAACCCCGTGCGCTTCGGTTTCGACTGGCCCTCGACTTCGTGTGTCGTGGACGAGCTGGTTCTCGATGACGTGTGCGCTGCTCCCGGTGGGCTTTTGGATCCCTCGGCGATTGGGGCGAATTTGCTTGTCGCTGTGAACCCGATGGTGGCGTCTGCGGCAGCAGCATCCACGAGCACCGTGGCTGTCGACGTTGAGTCGCTGAAGAGAATCGACCCAGTCACAGGCGACAGCATCGAGCTCAAGACACCGTATCCTGCCTACTACCCTGAACCGCGGCTTACAACGTCTTCTGACAACGTTTCTTCGTGCACCGGAGCGCTCTTGGGCGTGGCGTACACCGTCTACCACAACAGAAGCGGTCTCGTGGAACGCGTCGGCGCCGCCATCACCATTACCACATTCTCGGCACCAGCCAACAGCTCCATCTCACTCACGCAGTCGTTCAGCGTGCGCTTCGTGAGCACAGCCAGCATCGTGCGCTCGCTCGAACGGGGAAATCTGGTCTCCTATGATCGATCAGGAAACCCCGGGTACGTCATGCACAAGCCCGTTCGCGTTGGCGTCGTCAAGAAGTCGCTTAATGGTACGCAAATCATATCCGAGATGCTCGGTGGGCTCTCATTGCGCGGCCTTGTTGACTGCGGTGACGACAGCATGGAGCTGCCCGTGCTGTATGGGGAGGACTTGCAGCTCAGTTGCTCACTCACGCTCAATGCCAGCACGTTCAAGTCGTTTTGTGAGCGCGACGCGCCGGTCGTGGATGACGCACTACGCGTGGGCTTTACGCACGTCGCTCGATTCGGCAACTCGGATCCCTTTCTTGTCGACGAATGGCTTCAAATCGATTACGACGCGCCAGCCAAATCCATGTCGACCTTTGCGGACGCCTCGGGCACGGGCACCGTTGAGCTCTCCTGCAAGAACGTACTCTCCACGCTCCACATCGAGTTTCTCGTGGCCGCGGTTGGCGCTGTCAACAACCCACAGAACAAAATCGTCGCAGCGCGCGCGACACACGGCAAGGGCGACGTCTGGACGTTCTGGAAGAACCCGCGCGATGCGGCGAAGCAGGAAACGTACTTATTGACGACCACAGTCTCGTTCGTGCAGGTGCAGGTCACCACGCTGGACCAGTGGATCCCGCCGACACCGCCGATTTGGTTCTCGATCCCGAATGACGTGTTCTACCCGTTCATTCTCAATGCCGGAGCACGAGTTGATGGAGGGCTGTCCGCGTGGGCCGTTCTTCTTTGGATTTCAACGGCGGCGCTGTGGAGTGTGGTCGCGTAGACGCAGGGCGACGTAGGCGCGAGTTTAACTCTCCCATTCCGGCTCAAGGAGATATGTGACCATGTGCCAGCGCCACAATGTGGGGGCTTGTTGGAACGCCTTCCAAGTCTTGCGATCCAAGACGACGCATCTCAGCCAAGAAAACCTTTCGCCGACGCAATTTTATTCCTGATATCGTATGGATGCATGAACAGGCAGTTGTGGTCGTGTCAGGTGGGAGGCCAAATGTTGTCGCGTAACATGGAGAGCCTCCGCTGTGTCCAACCACTCTGAAACCAAACTAGACTGCCAGATTCGTACACACGGAGACACAGGACCGGGCAGTTCGCTATGGGCCATGGTGGAGCTTTGCCTTTGGGCATTGCTGGCAAACACGAATCTCCATTGGAACGCAGCCAGCTCCCTAAACTAAAATGTACTGCACCACTGAGTGTTCGTTTCTCCGGCCCCCGCGGCGCCCTGGTCATCCTGCTCGTCCTCTTCACTCTCACTCGACGAGTCATCTGGCAGTAAGATCACGAGGTGAATAATCCGGAAACGCGGCAGCGGGGCGTCTGCTGGAAAGTAGTCCCCGACGTTGCGATCTCGCTCCATCTCGACGAAGCGGTCACGCAGCCAGTCTGCGACATCTTCGCGCGGCTCGCTTTTCACTGTGGCTTGCAGCTGCCCCAGCCGCTCGTCGTCAGTGGCGAGCCAGTCCTCGTACTTGTCCAACGCTCGCCGGCGCACGGCCTGGAAGAGCAGCGTCGCGTCGGCGTCGCAGTAGATACCTTGCAGCTTCAGGATCTTCCGCTTCAGCTCCCGCACGCTCGAGGAAGGATCCGCCGGCACGAGAAACGAGAACTTGGGCGAGTCCCCGGCCACGATGCACATGAGGTTCACCATCGCACACGCGAAGCGCGAGTGCGTACGGGTGCCTGTGGAAGCTCCCCATCTTCAAGTGGCAGTTCCCTCCACTGAGAGATGGCTGCATCCGAATGCATGCGTTGATACAGGTCTGCTTCGCTTCTACATAAGTACTTAATCAAGTTATAATGAGAATACTCCTTGAATGGCAAAGTCGGCATCGACAGGCGGATGTTCACTTCGAATCAGTACATGGATACCTCCAGGCTCTCCATCCACAGCAAATCCCCATGTGGCTCCACCGATTCTGCGGCGGGCGAGCCGCACCCGGCAGCGCCGTAGTAGACGAACAGCGCGCGTACCCGCGCTTTGGGGCTGTGCTACGTGACCGGGCGGCCACATAACATGGTTGCATGTGCTGCTCCTCTCGCCTCTGCTCGCATTTCTCAAGTGACCTCCGCAAGACACCAAGATGCTGCGACGCTGGACCGCTGTGGCTGTTATTGCTCTGCTCGCGAGCGCCGCGCACGCGCACGACACCGGGGCATTCCCCGCGCCAGCGCAACCCGCCGCTGCCGCTGCCGTCGATCGCTCTTATTCGTTCCAGACCGCTGGTGTCGCCGCGGGGCCGCCTCCACAGGTGCCCGCCGTCGCTCCGTCCCCAGCGTCGCTCGACTTCCAGTATCTGTCAACCGCCGACGCGCAGCGAAGCGCCGCCAATGTCGCAACCACGCCGCCGCCGCTCCACGCGGCACCGAATCCGACGATCAAAGGACCTGAGACCGTGCCCGCGGCCGCTCCTGAGACCCTGCACGCCCGCGATCCCGGAGCCGCCAACGCGGCGCCACCGCCGACCGCCGAGCCCGAGGTCGCCGGCGAGTTCGTGCGCAAGCCGTCCACGCGCATGCGCATGCGCGCCACGTTCTAAAGACCGCTGCCATGCTCCGCTCCCGGGGTCGTCTGTGACGTGTGATTCATCGTACTGTGTATCGTTCTATTGTCCCTCCCGGGGTCTCTAATCCAAAACCAGTGGTGCAACGGCGCGATGTCACTGGAACGAGGGAAGCCCCCAATGTCATTTTTTTTGAGTTTTTGAGTTTTTTGGAAACGGGGGAACGCCACCAACATCCAACAAAGCCAACATGGCGGCGCCAACGGCGACATCTCCGCGCGCGCACTCCGCCGCCGGCACGCGGCTCCGCGCGCTGCTTTTCCTCTCGCTAGTCGCGCTCTGCGTCGCGGCCACGAACGCGCAGTCAGCGCCGTCGGACGCGGCCGCGCGCGCCACCAACGGCAAGCCGCGCGCGCGCTCGCCCACCGGTGCGTCTTATTTGCGCGTTTTCCTCCCGCCGCCTCGCGTGGGCGACGGGGCGCGTTGCTCGGACTGATGGGCGCTGACCCGCGGTGCGTTTCCTTCCTTCATCATTAGGCCGCAGTGCGTCGGCTTCGGCTTCGACTTCCGCCACCGCCAGCTCGCCGTACGCGTCGATGGTGCGCGGCACGTGGCTGGACGAGGGCGCGCGCGCGCAGGCGGCGCTGGCGCAGTGGGAGGACGCGCACACGTACAGCTTTTACGAGAACGCGACGCTCCGCGTGCGCCTGGACCCGCTCAACAGCACCATGCAGCCGTACCTGATCCGCCAGTTTGGCCAGTCGACCGAGGCGCTCGCGGTCCACGAGGTCGTGCAGCAGGGGCTCACGTACCTCCAGGACTACGCCACACCGCTGCGCCCGCTCTTCTGGGCCTGGACCGACCTGCGCGTGTACGTGCGCGGCACCGACGTGCAGCAGCTGCGGTTCTCCTACGCGCGGTACGTTTACAGGAGAGGGATTGGGAGAAGACCGAGCGGCGCTGACGATGATCGCATGATGGTGGTGACAATGGTAATAGCACACCAGGCTTTGTGTGCCAGAGCCTGCAGTCACTCGCGGAAGTCTCGAACAAACTGGTCGAGTACGTCGCGCCGGCGGTCGTGTCGGCGCTGCAGACCGTGATCCACGGCCTCGGTGCGTGGACGTTGGTGCGGTTATGTGTGGTTGATCTCGATCATGCTGACTATTGGTGTTGTTCGGTGCATGATGACAGCGTGGGCGCTGTGTGAGAACTGCTGGAACGGCTGCCCGCTCGAGTGCAAGGCCGTCGGCAGCACGGCCAATCTGTGCGTGCTCGAGCTGAGCCCGTACCACGCACCGTCGGTGACGGTGGCGGCTCCGGTCAAGCCGTACATCACGACGACTATGCCCACGTTCTCGTACTCGGTCACCTTCTACACCTGTTCGTTTTCGTCGCTGGATCTTGCCGGTGTAAATCCTCAAGCTGTCGAACTCACACAATGATTCTCCTTCGTGTAGACCTCTCGACGATGTATGTGCAGAATTTTTTCCTTGGACTCGTGCTGTTCTACTCGGCGCAGCGGCTTTCGCGCTCGCGCACATTCCACTACTTGCTGGGAGCGGCGATCGGCATCACGTTCTCGGTTGTGCTCGCGCTCTACTTTGTGTCGCGCCAGACCAAGTCGGCCTCGCGCATGATCCCTGGCATGCAGCTGCTGCAGAGTGTCGGCTCAATGGTCTCGTTCTTCGCGCCCGTCACGGTGTACGTTGTGCTGCCCAAGGTATACCAGTTCATGGGCTGGGCCCTCGGTTACCTCAAAGAATTCTGGGCGGCGGACGAAGTGCTGGGTGTGCCGTACTTGGGTAAGATCTACTTCGTGTCGTTCGGTGTGATCGGCTGCGCACTCGTGTGGTGGAACCAGTGGGGTGCCTCCCCCAAGAGCGAGGAGCAGCAAGACGCCGAAGAGATTGAAGAGATCGGATACCTGGAGGAGGAAATGCCGCTCACGACGTCTCAGTCGGCGCTCGCGCGGTTGCTGCAGCTCATGGGGCTCATGCTACTGTTTGAGAGCACGTCGTCGACCGAGTCGTCGTTGCTGGTGGTCATGCTCGTGATGCTTACGGGTCTGTTTGAGTACCTCGGCACGACGGCGTACTATTGGTACCATTACGAGGCACCGGGCCGCCACATCACACTCATCTCCAAGAAGGAATTCCAGAAGCAGGCCGAGACAGAGACCGAGAAGGCACTCAAGCAGCTGCAAGAGTTCCTGCGCAAGAACCCGGACGAGCTCGAGAAGGTCAAGGAAGAAAACGAGATCCGGTTGCGGCGCTTTGCCAAGGGCCGAGACCACCTCGAGGTTAGTTCGCGGGACCCGACTGCACTCAAGAAGAAGCCTGCGCGGTCACGCTGGTTCTGCGCAGTCCAGTAATCGCCAGCCACTGAGACTACGCGCATCGAGAGCAGACGGCCCCAAGCCAAAGGCAGAACAATCAAGGTAGGAAGAACACGCCAAGTTGTTTTTGGTTTTCTCTAGTGCAGCAAAATTCAGATTTGATGATAAATACGACGTCAACAAAAAGAATATCCGTTGAGGACGGGGGCGAACTGAGCACAGTACTCTCACTTGCAGAGCACGGCCGAGATGAGCATGCTAAATGCCGACTTCTTCTCCGCGGCGTCATCGCCGCCACCGTCGGCTTGCTGGTTGTTATCATGCTCTTCTTGATCCATCAGCTCGGTTTTCGGCTCGGGCTCCCCGGTGACATGGTCGCTGTCATCGTCACACTGGTTAGTCTCTGGTTCTTTCTTGACCACAAGACACTCGGCGAGCTCGCGACGGCGCACACGATGGGGAGACTCCACATCGTCTTCTGTCTCTTCATCATCATCGTCGTCTACGAGTCCGTAGTCCTTGGACTCGCGACGGATCGTTTCTTGAAGCACGCGCCACGAGTACCCGGGTGGCTTTGGCGACGGCGTCGGGTCCACCGCCAGAGGCGACATCGACTCTGCCGTAGCGAGGATTGACGCCAGCGGGGCCGCCCAGATCGACCGCATGGGCGGTGGTGCGCTGAAGCGCGAGCGCAACGGCGGCACAAACACCGACGCCGCCGGCGAACCAAAGCGGAGACCATCCTCCTTCTGGTACGACTGCTGCTGCTGCTGGTTGTGGTGGAAAGGCGCGAGCAGGCGCACGGGCGGCAGCGGCCCGTTGAGGTTGTGGCTCGTGTTGGGGCTGCTTCCACCGCCGAGGCGCAGCGGCTGGAGCGGCGAGAGCGTCGCGATCGGGCTGTGGGTCGAGGGCTGCACGGCCATGGGGGTGAGCAGCGGCGTCGCCGCGCGGCTGAGGCTCGAGCCAGCCGACGAGGCGACCGACACGGCGCTGCAGGCCGAGCTGATCGAGTTGCTGCGGCCGCCGTGCGCAAAGCAGTAGCCGCCCTTGCGCGCCGTGGTCGAGCAGCCATCCACGACGCAGCGCTTGCCGCCGCCGTGGGCGATGCACTTGCCGCGGCTCACGGCGCTGTTCGCGCACGCGTCGACCGAGCACTTGCGGCCGCCGCCGTGGGCCTTGCAGAGCCCCATGCGCTGCGCGCTGCTCTTGCAGCCGTCCACCATGCACCGCTTACCGCCGCCGTGCGCGATGCAGAGCCCGCCCGTCTTGGCACTCGACTTGCAGTCGTCTACGCTGCAGCGCTTGCCGCCGCCGTGCGCGCGGCACAAGTCGCCGCTGACGGCGCTCGACTTGCAGCCGTCTATGCGGCACCGGTGGCCGCCGCCGTGCGCGATGCAAAAGCCGCCCTTCTTGGCGCTCGAGCTGCACGCGGGCATCTGGCAGCGCCCGCCGCCGCCGTGCACGTAGCAGAGCCCGCGGCTCTGCGCACTGCTCACGCAGCCATCGACCTTGCAGCGCCGCCCGCCGCCGTGCGCGCGGCACAGCCCGCCCGAGGCCACGTGCTTGTTGCAGCCGCCGTGCTTGCATTTGCGCCCGCCACCGTGGAACACGCAGAGCCCGCGGCTCACCGCGCTGCTCGCGCACTCGCCGGCCTTGCAGCGTCGGCCACCGCCATGGGCGACGCATTTGCCGCCGCTGACCACGTGCTTGAGGCACTGCGGCGCCGAGCAGCGCGTGCCGCCACCGTGCGCCGGACAGAGTCTGCGCGAGCGCGCGACGTTCGCGCACTCTGGCGCCGAGCACGCGCGCGGCGGCGCGTCGCTGCCGCTGCTGGCCCACGACGCGCTGCGCGTCGAGCGCGTCTCGCTCATCTCGTCGTCTTCGTCGTATTCGTCCTCGTCCGAGTCGTCGTGGTAGCCGCCGTCGCGTGCGTCGTGCTCGTTGTCCGAGCCCATCGCCTCAGAAAGTGCGCCGTCGGTTGCTAGGCGCAGCTTTGTCTTGTTCTTCATGGGTTGAGAAGTGATCCCAGAGATCCCAGATGCCTGGGAGAGTGGGTACAAACCCGTTGCAGCGGTAGCGCCTTCACTGATGTGGCCGCACTTGGGCTCGAGCGCGCGGAGCTTCCCGGGCGGCGTCATGCGGAGGCGACCCAGTGGCTGAGTGGCGGTGGCTTGAGGGTTGCTGGCAGCAAGGCGAGTGGCGCGGTGGAGGCTCGACGGGAGAACAGTGGCGACCTTCGCGAGGAGCCTTCGTTGGCGTGCTTCTCTGCTCGCGTCCCAGACGCGGCGTCGCTCACTTGGGCTGTATGCGAGTGAGTGACGGGGCGCGACCGGCGGCATGCGAGCGAAGCGCGTCCCCGCGACGAGCCGGCGCGAACGCGAGCGATGGATTCGACCGTCGAAGATCGGCCGCCCCGAAAAACAAAGAAGGACCCTGCCTCCAAACCAACACGAAAACCGTCGCACCCCGGAGCAGCAACACAGATCGTCGATAGGCCGGGAGCGAGGGAGCGAGCGCGCGAGAGAAAACCCCGAGAAAGGCTGCTGCTCTATCTGAGACCCTGCGAGAGCCAAGGCCCCGAGCCCTCGCCCTCGGTGGCGACCACCCCGATCCCCTTTGGGGCAAGCAGAGCCGAACACCTGCAACGCGGGCAGCTGGACTAGTCTGGACGGCGCCTGCTGAGAGACAAGGAGCGGGCTGGGGCTTCCGGGCCAGCATCCATAATCCCGTAACAGAGACCGACATGGACCCTTTCCCACACAGCACGCCATGATGGACCGTGGGAGACCAACGGGCGCTCGCCGGCGGCGCGTGGCGGACGTTTCGCACCCTCCACCACAGGCCGAGAGAGCAAGCGCCGCGTCCCGGACAAGCGCGTCGCAGGCGGCGGCGTGGAGCTCGTCTCTCGGTGACGTAGGCTCCAGGATGCAGGAAAGCGTCTAACGCTCACGGTCTCATCTCGCCGCCGTCGCTGGGATTTCGGGCGCGGACGATGGAGACGGCGGAGCAGCAATCGGCGGCGGCGCGTCACGCTGTGGGCGATGCGGCGGCAGCTGCATGGCGCGACCAGCACGGCCGTCTGTGTTGGGGGAGCCTCGCGCTTCCATGCCGCACACGCGAGATGGTGGTTAACTTAGCTGAGACCCTGGGGCTGGTGTCAGAAAACTAGGACAGAGCCTACATGGATCCTAATGCGTGTCCTAGATGCGAACGAGAGAGATGTTATGTTTAGGTGTAGGTGCCACTGACAGAGGATCGCACTTGCCGCGGTTTGAGCTGGGAGAGATGACATCGCGGATCACTCGGCTGGAACTCAGGAGCTGCTCGACATGAGGGAGAGATACCGTACTACATTGATGGCCGGCCATCACTACGAGAGCTGCTGTGTGGCACAGCCGGAGCTGTCCAACAGGGTTATGGCCATAGCGATGGGGCGATCATGTCCCAGGCCGTGCTGTAGTACTACAGGCGGGAGTCTGCTGGCCTCTACTGTAGAGTCTACAGCCTGGAGAGGCCTCTGGAAGCCGGACTCGGGCGGGGAGGCTGATCGTGTCGCAGACCACCCGCCGCTAATCACTCATCGGGGTTATTAGTCTCCGATAACGACGTGGACAACTCTCGGATGCTGGGAAAACGACCCACCGCCAGTGGCTCCTCTCCACGCCGTCCCCGCGCGTGTTCCGCTACTAACGAAAGAGGGATCACATGTCGCGACTCTCTCTCTTTGACGCTGCCACCGAGGCACGCGCGCGACGTCGCGTTACGAGTTTAAAAAATGTAGGCCATCCATGGAACAAGATACGCCCCTCAACCGAGGGTTTCTTATTTCCCCAAAGGCTGTTGCCATGGTGCCACGCAATGGTGCCACGCATTCGGAAGCCTGGCAGCACCCAGAGTGCACCTACTAAAGAGTGGCGCCGCAGTGGGTTCCGCGGTGGCTGCATGCGACGCTTGATGGCGCAGTTGCCTCGGCTCAGAGGCATCCGGGATTAGGACCTAAAACTACCTCAAAACATGTTTAAATCTCCATCTTGCAGTTGATCCACCAATCAGATCCACGGAAATCCTTAATTTTCCAATTCTGAAACGACGCCATTACGCTGTACAGTATAGGATGGTGTCATAAGGCGCAGTCCAGTCCCCCGCACGACGGCCGCCATCTCTTCCGTTGTGCAGCTCTCTACCCCGACCCGACGAGCTCTCTTCCCACTAGCGCTCTCGCCACTAGCGCATTCGCATTCGCGTTCCGCCATCTCCGTCTCCCTCGCTTCCTACGGTTCGACGCGCGTCATGGGCGGCTACGCGCTCGAGGTGACGCTCCAGCGCGCGCAGGACCTGCCCGCGAGCGACTTTGGGTTCATGGGCATCGGCGGCAAGTCGGACCCGTACGTGACGTTCAAGGTCGGGCGCGTGACGCAGAAGAGCTCGGTGATCAGCAGCAACCTGAACCCCGTGTGGTCGCCGCCCGAGACCTTCACGTTCCCCGTGGAGCGCCCCAAGGAGGCCGTGCTCGAGGTCCAGGTCTTCGACTACGACCGCTTCAACAAGGACGACCTGCTCGGCACGCTCACGCTCGCGCTCGCGCCGTTCGCCGAGCGCGAGGGCCACTCGGAGCCGCTCGCGTACGAGCTCGACATCGACGCGGCGCACCAGAACCACAAGAAGCACAGCTTCCTCTTCCTCGAGATCAAGCTCCAGAACCTCGACCGCGCCGACCGCGTGCTCGAGCTCTGGGAGAACCAGCGCTTCCACCTGATCAAAAAGTGGACCACCGACACCGTGCTGCCCAACGACCGCAAGCGCTGGAGCGCCGTGGGCGACTCGAATGTCAACTCGGACAGCTTCGAGCAGGTCGCGCCGCCCGTGCCCGAGGGCATGGTCGGCGACGGCTGGTCACTCGACGTCTCGCAGGGCGACGCCGAAGGCTGGATGTACGCGCCGTCGTTCCAGGGCCCGTGGCAGCGCAGCGAGTACACGCTCGCGGTCGTGCGGCGACGAAAGTGGGTCCAGCGCTGCGCGCACCAGAGCAACCAGAGCTCCTAGGACCCGCCGCCATGAACCGTACTACCCCTCTAATTTGAAGAATACATGCGTGTTTTGTTGCGATCATGTCGTGCGCCGTTCGCGCGTGGTCGCCGCTCGTGATGCGGCTTGTGCGTGGATCGCAATTTGCAACCCACGCGAGCACACACCAGCAGCCGTGCTGCGGAATGTATGCGACATGCGCCGTCTCATCGTGGCGCATTTGCGCCCACAGCCTTTTGCACCCGCTTGAATTCGCCCCCTCTGCGTGTAGAGAGAGAGAGATGACTGGATTTTGGGTACACACCCACGATCTCGAATTTCCGCCAATCAAAGTAATTAAAAATGATATATAGCCAATCAAAGGCTTCGGTCTCATTTGTGCCCCCTGCTGCTCCTCCAATCACAGCTGGCATAAATCAGGTCGCTCACCTTTGATCCGTATGTCATAAGGCATATTTGGAGCTCTTCGTTCGAATCACTCTTGGGCTGCTCCTGGCGCCCGTCGTCGCCGGTCCGCCCTGAGTTGCGAGGGTCATTTCGCAACAAGGCCACGAGACAACTCCGCACCGGACAGTTCTCCACGACGACGCCCATGTCCTATACGCTCGAGGTGACGCTGCTGCGCGCGCAGGACCTGCCCGTGAGCGACTTCGGCTTCATGGGCATCGGCGGCAAGTCGGACCCGTACTTCGTCTTCAAGGTGCGCCAGGCCACCGAGAAGAGCTCGGTCATCAAGAAGAACCTCTCGCCGGTCTGGTCGCCGCCCGAGAAGTTCACGTTCAACGTGGACCGCATCAAGGAGGCCGTGCTCGAGGTGCAGGGCTACGACCACGACCACGGGAACCAGGACGACCTGCTCGGCACGGCCACGCTCGCGCTCGCGCCGTTCGCCGAGAAGCCGGGCTCCTCGGAGGCGCAGTCGTACGAGCTCGACGTGCCCGCGAGCTTCAAGAACCACAAGAAGCGCAGCTACGTCTTCCTCGAGGTCAAGGTCGTGAACGCGGCGCACGCGGACCGCGTGCTCGAGCTCTGGGAGAACCAGCGATACCACATCGTCAAAAAATGGACGACTGACACCGTGCTGCCCAACGACCGCAAGCGCTGGAGCGCCGTGAACGATTCGGACGTGAGCTCCGACAGCTTTGAGGAGGTCGCGCCGCCGCCGCCGGCCGGGACGACCGCCGAAGGCTGGATGCTCGACGTGTCCATGGGCGACGACCAAGGCTGGATGTACGCGCCGTCGTTCCAAGGCCCGTGGGAGCGCAAGTCGTTTTCGCTCGCGATGGTGCGGCGACGGAAGTGGATCAACCGGTGCACGGTGGACGCCGCGCCCACGAGCGGCGCCGTCGCGTATTGACCAAATCGCCGACGGCTCAGCGTGCCTACGACCGGATCTCATTTTCGCGCATCACCTGTTATCGTTTGTTTCTGTATCATCCCATGCACTATAAACTCGGTATGCTGTCCGCTGCGCGTGCGTCTCTACTTTCTAGTGCCTACTGGAAGGCCTTGCTCCACATCTTCTTCTCCTTGTCCACCTGGCGCTTGAGCAGCACCTTGAGACGCTCGTCGAGCTTGAGGATGGCCTTGTCTTCCGGCGCGTGCTTGAGCGCCTCCTTGATGTCCTGCGCCGCCTCCTCGATCTTCTTCTCCTTTTCGTACGCGAGCGCGCGGCGGTAGAGCGCCTTGGGGTTCTTGGCGTCAAGCGCGAGCGCATCGCGGCAGTTAGCGATCGCCTTGGGCCACTGCTCGAGCTTGAGGTAGCACTGCGCGAGGTTCAGGTACAGGCTGAGCTTGAGCTTGTCCACCTCGGCCTTGTCGGCGTCGCTCAGGTCGAAGAACTTGGACGCGTGGCTCAGCGCCTTGACGTACCGCATCGCCGCGTGCTGGTAGTTGCCGTCCTGGAAGAGCTCATTGCCCTCCTCCTTGTTCTTGGCCACGAGGCGCATGCGTTCGGGCTTCTTGAGCTTGCGCGTGTCGTGGTCGTCACCGCCGCCCTCGGCCTCGCGCTCGAGCTCAGCGCGGCGCGACTCCTCCTCGAGCTGCGCCTCCAGCGCCCGCTCGTCCTGGTCGATCGCGCGGAAGTAGTCGCTGCACACCGACAAGATCTCCTGGCGGATCTGCTTGTGCTTGTTGCGGATCACTTCGAGCGTCGCGAGCTCCGACTCCTCCGAGTAGATCCAGTCCTCGGCCGCGTCCAGCAGCGGGTTCAGCGCGCTCTGGTTGATCTTGTCGCCGTGCTTGCCATCGCTCTTGGAGCGCATCTCGTAGACGAACCCCTCGATGGCGTTGCGCTCGTGCGCGATCGCTGCGATGTCCGTGTCGCGGTCCTGCATCTCAGCCTCCAGCGCCACAAGCGCGTCGATCGCGCGCAGCTCCTCCTCGGTGAACGCCCCAGCAGCAGGATCTTGCACGGCGCCCGAGAACGCCGCGCCCACGGCGACCGAGGTCGTCGAGTCAAGCATGCGCCCGATGAACGACGCGTCGCGACCGGCAAACACGCTCAGAATCGCGTTCTGCACGAACGGGATGCGTGTGCCACCGCCGACGATCTCAACCGACACGACGTCGTCGCTCGCGAGCTGCGCGTCCGCGAGCACCTTGGTCAGCAGGTCGCGCACGCGCTGCGCCTCCGGCGCGCAGAGCGCCTCAAACACCTCGCGCGTGGTCGAGAGCGTGTAGTCGCGGTCCGGGACAATATTCTCGACCGACACGGCAGCCTCGCCGATCGTCGAGAGCAGCTTCTTGAGGCGCTCGCACGAGTGCAGCAGGCGCTTGCCCTCCTTGCCCTCGTGGTTCACTTGGAGCCCGAGTTTGTCCTTGACCTCCTGCTTGAAGTGCTCGTACAGGTGGAGGTCAAAGTTCTACGTCGACAGGACCGAACACCACTGAGTTCACCCACCAGCCACCTCTCAGCGCGTCTTTTACGCTAAAACACGCCACCGTACCTCCGAGCCGAGCGCCAGGTCACACGCCGAGGCCAGTACGGTCTCACCTTCGTCTGCACCACGCCACAATGCCAAAAGTGAGTCTTCCCAGAGTCTCATCACCTCAACACAAGCACCACCAGCAGCAACGCACGCGTGACTTTGACCGCGGCGACGCTCGTGCTCGTGTGGCCCATGTCCATGATCACGATGTGCTTGACCGGCGCGGCACCGCCCTCCTCGGGCGCCGGCAGCGGGTGCTTGCGCGTGAAGCAGCGCGCGAGCGCCGCGCCGCGGGACACCACCGCGACGCTCGGGAGCCCGGCGACGCGCGCGGCGACCTGGAGCGCCTTGCGCTGCGCGGGGCCCCAGCCCGAGGGCGCGGCGATGTTGACGTGCGCGAGCTCGTCGTCGCGCAGCTTGAGGCGCATCTGCTGCGAGAGCTTGCCCAGCAGCATGCCCAGCAGCTGCTCCGTGGAGAACTCGTGCTGCGCGCGCAGGTAGTCCACCACGGCGACCGCGCCGGCGCCGTACGCGTGCGCCGCCGCGTCCGAGGTCTGCGCGAACGCCGCGTGCGCGCCCGGCAGCGCGGCGTGGCGCCGCTGGATCGCGGCGAGGTCCTGGCCCAGCAGCACGTTCACCGCGGCCACCGTGTTCTGCGGGTTCGTGCTGGACGAGAGCACCGCGGCCTCGCCCACGAGGCGCTCGTCGCCCTTGAACGACACGAGCGTCGCCGTGGTCATGCCGCCGAGCTCGTTGAGCACGACGTCGCCCGACGCGGCCGCGACCACGCAGCGCTGCGAGCCCTACGAATAAGAAAGCACACACGAAATAAGAACGCAGTTCGTGGGGGGGAGGGGAGGGCGCAGAGCGTCGTGTACCAGGTCCACGCCGAAGACGCGCGTCTTGCTCTCGAGCGGCAGCTCCACGTGCACCTGCGCGGCGTCCGCCATGGTCTCCGATCGATCTACGGGGCGGGTCACCACACCTTTTCTCGAATGTGCTTCCACGCACGGTCACTATGGCAAATGTGGCACTATAACGCGGGAACCAATTAAGTTAACCAAAAGTCTTATATATGGGAGAATACAGTACTAATATGTATCCATCAGGAGTGCAAGTGAGACCAAGCGAAATGGAGTGGACGCGTGCCGGTGCAGGATCCACTAGTGCGTCTCACGGGTCAGTTGGACGGCAGGAGAAAGTGAGTGCCGACCGAGCGCGTCGCGCTGGCGGCCGCGCGCGCAATGTGCGTGGCGGCGGCCATGGCGTTGCGCAGCGAGGCGGTCTCGTGGGTCACGGCACTCGCGGCCACGAGCGCGTCGACGCGCGTCTCGAGCGCCGCGAGCTCTTGGAGGCCGATCGCCATGCCCTGCGCCGAGCGCAACGGGCCGAACGAGTCCCACATGACGTGCTGGAGCGTCGAGATGATCGCAGCGAGCTCCTTGGGCGAGGCGGCGCGTCGTCTAGCACCGCCCGTGCTGAGCGCCTCAGGCACCACGAGATTCACGATGGCCGCCGGCGACTCGCGAAGGCGCGTGCGCATAAAGTGATCGGCGGCGCTGCAGCCCCAGACGAGACCCTCAAGCAGCGAGGTCGAAGCGAGCCGGTTCGCGCCGTGGAGGCCCGTGCAACTCACTTCACCGGCCGCGTACAGCCCGGGGATGCTCGTGCGCGCATCCAGGTCGACTTGGATGCCACCGCAGTGGTAATGCGCAGCTGGTACGACGGGCATCGCTTCCTTGGTCATGTCGATGCCGTGCGCGAGGCAGTGCTCGTAGATGGTCGGGAAGCGGCGCTGCAGCCACTCTGGCGCCATGTGCGTGATGTCCAGGAACATGCACGGCTCGTTCTGCTTGGCCATCTCCGAGAGAATCGTACGCGCGACAACGTCCCGCGGCGCGAGCTCGCCGTCCGGGTGGTAGTCTTTCGCGAACGCGCGGCCGCTGCGGTCGCGCAGGATGGCACCTTCGCCTCGCAGCGCCTCGGTGAGCAGAAAGCGGCGCTCGCCCGGGATGTACAGCGTCGTCGGGTGGAACTGCACGTACTGCATGTTCTTGAGCGCGGCGCCGGCGCGGGCCGCGAGGCCAACGCCATCTCCACGCGCGCCCTGCGGGTTAGAGGTGTTGACGTACAGGTCGCCGACGCCGCCCGTCGCGAGCATCGTAAAGTCTGAGCGGAACACCTGCAGCGAGTTGTCGTGCTTGGACAGCGCGACCACGCCGCGGCACACGCCGTCGTCGTCCATGAGCAGCTCGATGGCCGTGCGGGCTGTGAGAAGCGTGATGCGCGGGTGCTTCTGGACCGTGTCCACAAGGCTCGTCTGGATCGCCTTGCCCGTGTGGTCAGCCTTGTAGAGAATGCGTGCGCGGTTGTGCGAGGCCTCGAGCGTGAGCGCGAGTTCGCCCTGCTCGTCGCGGTGGAACGGCACGTTGGAGAGGCTGAGCAGCATCTTCTCGACCCACGCGGGGCCTTCGGTCGTCAGCTTCTCGACGGCGTCGTCGTCGCACACGCCGGCGCCGGCGCGGTGAATATCAGACGCTAGCAGCTCCGGGGAGTCGTCCTTGGCCTTGTAGATGATGCCGCCCTGGGCCCAGTACGTCGCCGACTGGTACGGCTCGTCGGCGGCCGAGAGCATTGTCACGTGGACACCCTGCTCGGCCAGCCGCAGCGCCGCAGCATTACCAGCGACGCCACATCCGACCACGAGCGCCTCGCACGCCACAGGCTCCGCGTTTTCGCGCTTGTTCAGCGGACCGCGCGCCTTGGCCGTCGCGGAGCCGGTCGCCACGGTGGTCGGACTGGCCGGCGCGGCGCCGGGCGTCCAGTGCGCACCGACCACGGGCTGGGGCAGCAACCCGACGTCGGCAATCGTCATGTTTTGGAGAGGTGTTGTTTCGTGACGTGGTTTGGAAGAGCTGGACTGGGTCGTCTAGTGGGACGCGGTGAGGACGGCGTACTTCTTGTTGAAAGTCCAGGAGCGCTTGGCAGTCATCCAGCGGCGCGGCAACGGATCGACTCAAGACCGCTTGGCTGGGGTAGCGGCCGTCGGGGAGAGGAGGCTTGTGTGCGGGGCTGGCGAGGGAAATCGGAGAATGGGAACGGAGCTGCTCGTCACGCGGGCGCAATGGCCACGCAGGACAAGTTCAGACGAGACGGGAGACGTGGGTGGGACAATCACTCCGGCGTAATTTAACGCGTATAATACGCCTACGGCGGAATAACCAACGCGTTACTCACGTCTGGGTCGGATGTTGAAGTGACTGTGCTGAATATTTGAGACCAGGTGTGCGACGGGTTCTGACATTCTGGCGGGAGAGAGAGAGACTGCCCAGAAGAACGCTCGAGTCGACGCGGTTGCCGCGGCCGCCGCGTAGATTATCACCCTGGAGGGTGCGCACGCGCGTGGGGGCGTCTAAAGATTGGTCTATCCAGCGGGAGCGAGAGCGCGTTCCTTTGACGCCAAACGGGTCTAAACAACAGCCCTACGGCTCCACAGAACCGCATGGAGCTGTGTTCACATGTCGCAGGCGGATTGTGGAGCGGACCTATCTAGTGCGCCACACGATCGGGTGGAACAAGAGTGCAGAATGAATGCGCTCGCGAAGAGCTACGCGCGAGTGAAGGTCATGAACATGCTGGTCGGATGCAACTCACCTCCAGTTCCACAACAAGTCGCCAGACCACCAAGAGAGAGCGAGAGCAACATGGCGGACGTGGACGCGGCGGCCGTGGCGCTCGCGCTGCGCGGGTTCGCGAGCCAGCGCGTGAAAGACGCGGAGATCGAGTTCGTCGCGGAGCTGCTGCTCGCGGCGCGAGAGGAGAACGCGGCGCTGGACGCGGGTGCGCTCGCGCCGCTGCTGGCCGAGTCGTTCGACGGCGTCGAGTGGGTGGAGGCGGCGCGCGTGCGCGAGATCTGCGACGCGCTCGCTCGTGTGCTCACGGGGGAGGCAGGAAGTGATAGTGACGACGACGACGGGGAGGAAGCGGTGCAGGAGAAGCTGCTGGCGGCGCTCAAGAGCGAGTACGCACTCGGCAAGAGCTGCCTCGCGGTGCTTACCGAGGACGACGAGTGGCACCCGGCGCGCATCCGACGCCACGTGGATGACAACGTTGGTAGTGGCGCCGTGGTGGATCTGCGGCTGGAGGTCGAGTTCATCGAGTTTGGGAAGCTGCAAGTCGTGGCGCTGGAAGACCTCGTGCTGGACGAAGACGTCGCCGACGACGGGGATGAGGGCACAGCACCACGCAGCTGCGAGATGTGCCACCGCGAGATGCGGCTGACGTTCCACCACCTGACGCCGCGTGTGATGCACGCCAAGTACCTCAAGCAAGGCTACTCACGCGAGTTCCTGAACACGGGCGTGATGATCTGCCGCCCGTGCCACAGCAAGATCCACAGTAGCGAAGACAACAAAACGCTCGCGCGCGAGTACAACACGCTCGAGAAGATCATGAGCCATCCGGAGATCGTGCGGTTCGTCAAGTACGTGAGCAAGCAGCGCACCACGACAAAGCCGGAGAAGAAGTCTCGGTGGCGTGTTGGACAGTGACGTAAAGAAAGAAGGAATGGCGACGTGCTAGATACAATACACGTACTGTCATGAATAATGTGGACGTTGTTGGAGATGAACTCGGCTCCACACGGCGCGGCGACGACCAGCGAGCGCCATTCCGGCGTCCTTTGCCTGGAGGGTCCATGCTTCCGCGCCGCACGTTTGCTTTTCCACGCCTCGTCGGTCGTAATGAAAAACGGGGAGCGAGGGTCGCGCTGGAAGTTCCCGTTCCAGCCTGGAACGAGAGCGCCCTCCCACACAACCTGCTGATCGAGCCGGAGCCGTCCAGAGCGCGCAGTTTCTTCTCTCTTCGCTGCGATGCAATCCATCGGGCGACGTTTCAGCCGGCGCGCTTTGCTGGCACAGCCGATGGCTGCCATTCGCTGCCTCGGGAACCAGCGCGACTCGTCGCGGCGCCTTCATCCACTCACTCATCTCCGCAGACCACGCACGACCGCTGCGAAGCTTCAACCTCGAGGATACGGAAGTACCACCATGCGATCGTACCACGCCACCCAGTACCACGCGGATCTGCGTCTCTACTGGCCATGGAATCTCCACAGCCAGCGTCCCAAATACTTTTTATCACGATTGCCACTGCTGTTTGTGCTCTTATGACGTTGTGCTGGCAAGCCCAGCGGAAGCGCACAGTCTGACGTGGGTGTGAAACGAGTGCGATGCGTGTTGAGGCGGTTTCTATGCCTCATACGCGACGCGGGGAGTGGCGCAACCCGCAGACAATTCCAAATCGAGTTATACTTCTATGCCCCGCCCACGTCTCCGCAATGCGCCACCACTCGCCGGTTCGCTCCACGATACAGGTGTGCGGCTTAGTGCCGCACACACTACTGGAATGCATTGGAGAACCACGCGACTCAACAGCGTGTATGTGTCTTGACCCCGCCTGCCGAAATGGTGCCCAGGACGCGCAGACCAGCGCGTGGGGCAGCTGGGCGTGCCCCAGACTTCTGAAAAAGAGAGTCAGCAAACCATCGAAGGCTTCTGTTCTTCTCTTTTCACGCCGGACACGCAAAACGCGGCTGGCCAAACACGCTGCGGAGCCCCGCGTTGCACAATAGAACGCGAAGATGCGCCGCGAAAGGCGACGCTTCAACATCAAAGATCCGCCCGCGTCGGTTCGTGTCTGACACGTTTTCATCCAATCAAATGCCTTTATTTACTATTTATAACCAATGGTATAGCCCGATCTTTTGCGATCTTTGGGCCCGCGAAAGGTCGCGGTCACCGTCAGGCTAATGAGAAGCTCCGCAAAAAAATCTAGGGTAATACGATGAACGGGGGCATGGCGCCGCGCTTACCGCCAGGCCGTGCGTGTGCGCTGTGCAACAACACAAAAAGCCCGGCGACGGTCACAGCCACGCTGTCCTTGCGGGTTCAGATCGTTCTTCGTGCGCCCGGTCTGTGACGCCGCTGGGTTGTGGCAGTTGCATCTTTTCCATGATTCGGCCGTCCGCGCCAGCAGCGAATCTGAACCCTGCGACGCCACGCGCGCGCCCGCCGCCGTCGGCCAGCGCCGCGAGTCGCCAGTCTCTTTTTCGCAGCGGACACGCACGGCCGCCGCCCGTGCCGCGACGACCGTTTTCCGCCTCGGACTCATCGGCACCGTCGAGTCGCCGCCTCGCGCCGTCAGTGACCGCACCGCGGAGCCTGCAGAGCCGGGCGCTTCACTTCGTCTCGACAACGCGTTCGGCGCCACGAGCCGCCGCAGGCATGTTGCAACACTCGCTGGAGATGGCGCTCGAGGAGGCCGACGGCTTCCACGACGAGCAGCTGCTGCGCCGCGCCAACGTCTCGCCTTTCTTCTCGAGCGCCAAGGCACCGACCGCAACGTCGCCCCTCGAGCCGACTGAGTTGATGCTGCCGTCGGTGAACCGACACAGCAACAACAGCTGCATTGCGCCCGCGAGCCTTGAGCTGGGCAGCGTCAACGCCTTTGACGGCGGCAAGAGCCTCTCGCGGGTGTCTTCCTGGCAAGATTTCTCGCTTGACAGCGACGTGGCGCCGCTGCCATTGCGTGGTACCGCCGCGGGCCACGCGTCAGCCGCCGCTGTCGATGCATGGGACCTCTTTCTCGAGGGCAAGACGCCCACGGGCGGCGCCGTGACCTTTGCGCTGAAGACGCCGACCAGCCACGACATGCCCGCGTTCCCCGGCTTTTTCAGCGACGAGCCGGCCGCGGCCCACGGGAACGGCGACCCCACGGCGTTGTCGCCGACGCATATCGACAAGAAGGTGCTGGTCACGGACAGCGACCTGAAGCTGGACGCAGCCGCGGCGCATGACTACCTCGTGGCGGAAACAGCATCCGGAAAGCGCACAAGCCACCATGCACACGCGCTTGGAGTTCGCTCCACGCGCGAAAAACTGTTTCCGCGCGTTGCCACGGTGGACGAGGTGCCGCCGACGACGACACGGCCCCGGCGCGCGCTGCTCGCGGACCATTACGAGGTCAGCCCATACCCAGCTGCGGTAGCCGCTTCCCCACGCCAGGCACGGCGCGTGTCGACGGCTGCAGGGATGCCGCGCCTGCCGGTGCCGAGCTACGCCCCGCACAACACCCCACAAGCCAACTCACCGTGTGTGTTCCCGCTTGTCGATCACCACTGGAAGCGCACGGCCGCGGCAGCGTCGGCGTCGCCGCAGCAGCATCACCACCACCAACGCCAAGCATATGCAGCTGTCACCGAATCAACGAAGAACAACGACGCCTCCCGCGGCCGTGCGGCTACACACCGGCAGCTTGCTGTGCAATCGGCATTCACGTCACAACAGGAGTACGCGGCGATCTTCCGTGCCGGGTTCTTCCATCAACAGCACTACCACCCGCACCACCACCGAGGTGCCCCTAGCACCACCGGTACGAGCGCTCGTGGCTCAGTGCCGAGGAATGCGGTGCCAACACAGCCCACGGCGCAGGCGATGGCGGTGGCTCCCGCGGCCAGGCAGCCGCGTCAGCTGAGCAAGCGCAAGATCGGCATCTACTCGCCCGAGGCGCGGCGCGAGCGCATCCGCCGCTTCCACGAGAAGCGCAAGCAACGCGTCTTCCACAAGCGCATCAAGTATGACTGCCGCAAGCGGCTCGCGAACGCCTGTCCGCGCGTCAAGGGCCGATTTGTGCGCAAGGTGACCGAGGCGCAGGTGCAGCAGCAGCCACCGCTGCCGCCGGACGGGGCGGTCGTCGAGCCCCCGGAAGTAGCCTGACCATCAGCAAGTGTAACTGAATACAACAAAATCGGATGGCATGGGAACGTACTTGCATTCGAACATGGCCCATGTGGGAAGGGAAGGTAGCCACGAAAAGGAAGAGAAGAGAGTGTGTCTAGGCGTTCTGGACGACCTCGGCCATGCTCTTGGCGAGGTACTCGACGTTCTTCGAGGTCACGCCGGCCATGCTCACGCGACCGTCCTTGGTGAGGTAGATGTGGTGCTTCTCAATCATGCGCGAGACCTGCGCCTCCGTGAGGCCGGTGTAGCAGAACATGCCGATCTGCTCGGTGATGTGGCGCCAGTCCGAGGGCTTGACGCCGCTCTCGCGCTCGGCCGACTCGACCGCCGAGCGGAGCGCCGTGCGCATCGAGATAATGCGGTCGGCCATGCCCTTGCACTCAGCGTACCACTGCTTCTTAAGTGCCGGGTCCGAGAGGATGGTCGAGACGATGAGCGAGCCGTGGATCGGCGGGTTCGAGTACATCGGGCGGATCAAAATCTTGAGCTGCGATTCAACGCGCTGCGCCTCCTCCTCGTCCTCGCACACCACGCTGAGCGCGCCGACGCGCTCGCCGTAGAGGCCAAAGTTCTTGGCGTACGACTGGCACAGGATGATCTTGTGGCCCTCAGCGACAAAGTGGCGCACGGCCGCAGCGTCGCGGTTCGCGTCGCCCGAGGCAAAGCCCTGGTAGGCGCAGTCGAAGAACGCAATGTGGTTCTTAGCCTTGAACACGTCGGCGATCTCCTTCCACTGGTCCATGGTCGGGTCCACGCCCGTCGGGTTGTGCGCGCACGCGTGAAGCAGGAACACCGAGCCGTCCGGCGCGCCGTTGAGGTCGCTCAGGAGGCCGGCAAAGTCGAGGCCGCGCGAGGCCGGCTCGTAGTACGTGTAGCGCTGCACGTCGAGGCCGGCGTCCTTCATGATCGGGATGTGGTTGCCCCACGTCGGGTTGGGCAGGTAGATCGGCGTGCCCTTGCCCAGGAAGCGCGCGAAGAACTCGCCCGCGAGGCGCACACCACCCGTGCCCGAGATGGTCTACACATAAACACGCAACTTCAACATGAGCCAACAAAGTGACTGTGGTCGCCCAAGCCACGTTCGACGCACCTGCACGCCCGTGACGCGCTTGTCCTTGAGCGCCTGCGAGTCCTCGCCGTACGCGAACTGCAGCGACAGGTCCACAAAGTCCTTCATACCTACAATGACACCGACCGCACACTCAGTACAGAAAGGCATCGACACGGAGTCCCGCTCGCACAAAGCAAGTACCGGCGATGCCGGCGTACTCCTTGTTCTTGCCGGCCGACATGATGCGGCGCTCGGCCTCGAGCACCGACGGCAGCACGTACGGCTACACAAATACTCGTATGAGTTTCCTTTCCGCCCCATTCCGTCCCACGTGTTCCTCCCAAAACCGCACCTTGCCGTTGTCGTCGCGGTACGCGCCGACGCCGAGCGAGACCTTGCGCGCGTCCGTGTCCTATCGCCGTCCACACAGAGCCACAACCGCCGCGTGAGCGTCCACACTTGTCTCTCTCTCGTCCGCGCGGACGGCTCCTACCTTGTTGTAGCGGTCCGTGAGGCCGAGGATGGGGTCCGCGGGGCCCATGGGCACGTCCTTGAGCCAGTCGGGCACGGCGCGCGAGGCGCTGAAGCTGCGCGCCGAGAGCGCGCGCGCGGCGGAGGCGGAGGAGGCGGCGGAGCGCTGGCGGAGCAGCGGCGCGAGTCTTCGGACCGAGAGCATGTTGGTGGGCGGTGTGGGCGCTCGGGGGAATATCTTTCTGTGTGGTTGGGCGCCGAGGCGTTGGATTTTTAGACGCCGCGGTGCCACACCAGGTGCACACGATGCAGCTCCAAGCACCAGGAGCACGGTTTAAAACAGAGTGGACGATACGGGGTATAGTGAAAATGAGTCAAAGTGTTTCCAACATGATTATGCGGGGTTGGAAACGGGGGTGCGATCGGAACATGCTTGTGGCCCACACGCGTGTTGAAGCAGGATGCGCATACACCCGGGACTAAACGGCCGGCGGTCGCGGAGAAAGCGTAGTAGCTCGAAGCGCGCTTTCCGCGACCCAGGAAGATGCGTCCTCTGCGTTTCTACTGGTGAACTAGTGACGGAAAGCACATCGGAATGAGCTGCAGTACCCACCAGAGGCTCTGTACCGGTACGGTCTAAACCGTTCAAGTGGTCGCTGAGATTCAGTTGCTGTTGCAACTGCCGTCGGGTTCCAGCTCCAACTGAACCGTGGGGGTCCAGTTTAGAGAGGGTGGGTGCTTCCGACCACATGTGCTGTGTGGTTGGTGGCCGGCAGGCGCTCGTGAGACCATGGTCTCTTCTCTTGGTGGCAACCAGCGATGCCCATCAGCGCTGGTGTCACAGGCGGTGCCGTGAGGTTGCGCGAAGGGCGCTGAGGTCTCACCAGTGACGGGAGCGTCGTCACTTGGGGCGACCTTCGGATCGTTGCGTTGTGGATGGACGGCGGCGGCAACGCTGGAACAAGAGACCAGGCAGGTTCAAGAACACGCATGACGTCGTCTATCCTGAGATGCCATCACTCCGCCCGTCGTCCCAGAGACCCACAGGGAGCCAGCGCAGGCTTGGCCTTTCATGCCGGCCACCGTTCTGGACACGAGACTCGCTGTCTCCACACTCGGAGTGGCCAGATGTATCCGTCCTTTATCCACTGCAGGCACGACCCATACAGCGAGGCCAGAATGTTCCCAACGCGTCTCGACAGTCTTATCCACCATGGCACTGCCGCCATTGGCACTGCCAGCCTTCCCCACCTGGCCCAATTTCAATCCTAGGGTGTTGTTCTGTTCGGTTCGAGACGACAACCAAATTGTTACACACAGCTCAATAACAGCCAATCCGGGACTGTTCTGTAAAGGATTCGTCGCAGGGATTGGTAGAAAAAAATTCGAACGTCGTTCAAAAATCGTGATGGGTGTCTCGTCGTGCTTGGCGCGCTGGCAGCTGATTGGCAGGATCGTGACAGTTTGAACTGGGATTCCTTGTGTAAACTACATGTAAAATACCGTCGACTTCACTTCAAGTTCCCGTAGTCTCGATTCTTCAGCCTCCGTAATTTACTAGGTATCCACATAAAATGCACGTAAGTTTCAGTGGAGCCATGTTGGAGTCGTCGATGATTGGCGGATTTTTATGTGTCCACGGTTATCTAACATTGCTCTCATTTTTGAAATCGGGGACTTGTTTCACGCCCTCCTCTCCTTCCCCTCTTGTGGAGGAGCAAGGGGGAACGGGCGCTGGTTCTTGATTTTTTTTGGTTTTTGCGTTTTTTGTTCTCCCCCGCTTTTCTTCTGGGCGCCGCAGTTCCCAACAAGCCTCTTCGCAAGAACATCAAGCCTCCTCCTCCTCCTCCTCCTCCAACACTCAAGATGCCGTCGCCCACCGCCGCCGCCAAGAAGAACGCCGGACCCGGCTACTACGACCTCATCAAGGAGGCCGTGGTCGCGCTCAAGGAGCGCAACGGCTCGTCGCGCCAGGCCATCGACAAGTTCGTTGCCGCGAAGAAGGGCGCGTCGTACTCCAAGTCGCGCCTGAACATCGCGCTCAAGAAGGGCGTCGAGGCCGGCAAGCTCGTCGCGGTCAAGGGCTCGTTCAAGCTCGCGGCCGAGGAGAAGAAGGTCAAGAAGGCCGCCTCGGAGAAGAAGCCCAAGAAGAAGGCCGCCGCCACCAAGAAGGTGGAGGGCGCCACCAAGAAGAAGGCCGCGCCCAAGAAGACGGACGGCGCGGCCAAGAAGCCGGCGGCCAAGAAGGCCGCGGCGTCGGTCGGCAAGAAGGCTGCGGCGTCCAAGAAGACGGAGGGCGCCAAGAAGAAGACGGCCGCGAAGAAGGTGTCGGCCAAGAAGCCCACGACCACGAAGAAGAAGGCGGTGAAGAAGGCCCCGGCAGCAGCAAAGAAGGCCGCCAAGAAGACTGCCGTCAAGAAGGACTAAACTCCTGTCTCGACGCGTGTAGTGTGTAGCATCCTCTACATCCCCCGGTCTCCCCCGGAGATGTCCTATTCTTATTAGTGCATGTTGCATGTTTGACCCTCCACTCCTCCAACGCCATCGGTCTCCGCGAGCTGCTTCGTGGTATGTGTGCTGTCGCGGTGTTGTCGAGAGCAGGAACGTGAGAGCAACATGGATTTTGGAATAAAGTGTGGTCTTTTCACATCATGTCTCTTTCCTACTCGCCGAATAATTGGAGGCGCTGGTCCTCGATCAACGCGTGGCTCTTGTCAAGCTTGACCTGCAGCAAGTGGAGGTCCTCCTGGAGCGTTCCAATCACGTGGTCTTTCCGCGCGATCGTGGCCTTGACGCGCTCGTGGAGTGCCGTGAGCTCGCCTTCGTGGTCGCGCTGCTGCCGATGGAGCTTCTCCTGCCACGTGTCCTCCACTTGCGCGATCTTCTCGCGAAGCTGCGCGATCTCCACCTCGAGCTGCTGTGTGGTGCGCATCCCTTGGTTCTGTTGGGTCGCGATTTGCTTCTCGAGCTCTTTCACAGTCTTCTCGTTGAGACGCCGCTCTTCGTGAAGCAGCTTGGCCAGATCGTTGGTCTTCTCCTGGGCGCGCTTGACGTCAGCGCTGAGCTCATCGTTTTGCTGGCGCAGCAGTTCACGCGCTTCGTCGCCGCGCGTGACGCGATCGTGGAGCTCGCGGTTTTTCTCCATCCACACACTTTCAATCTCGCTTGTTTGCTTCAGCTTACGCTCCCATTCCCGCCGCTCCTGTTCAAGCTTCTGGCGCGCCCGTTGCTCGGCCTTGTCGATCGCCTCGCGGCTCTCTTCCTGGAGCTTTTCGATCACCATCTCCAGCTTCGCGTCCCGCGACGCCAGCATCTGCTTCTCCATTTCGTCTTTTTGCTTGTCCATTTCTTTGCGCAGCTTGGCTGAGAGTTGTGTCTTGAACTGCTCGCATTCGACACTAGTCTGCTCGCGCAGCGCCATGAGATCGCTCTCGTACTTGCGCGCGAGCTCGTCCTTCTCCTTCGCGGCCCGCTCATTATGTTTCTCCATGCGCTTTGACTCTTGCAGTTTGAGCTCCTCGATCTCTTTAGCATGTGCGACTTTCAGAGCTCGAAGGTCGGCGTGCACTTCGTTTCGTGCCACCTCGGCCTCTTCTTGGAGCCGCCGTCTCTGGCTGGTGAGCTGCTGCTGCAGCTCGGCGTCGGCCGCATCAAGCCGTGCCATGAGCTTGGCTCGCTCTTTCTCGCGTGCGTCCACAAGCTTGCGCTCGTACTCATCCTTCAGGCGCATGAGCGCTGCCTCTTTGTCCTTCTCGAGTTGGATATGCAGTTTGCGCTTCTCCTCGGCGGCTTGCTCCTGTGCCCTGTCGAGATCAGCCTTACCCTTGGCCAAGATCGCCTGGATGTCGGGCTCCAGCGCCTTCACAGTGCTCTTCTTGATCTCCTCCGTCTTTTTCGTGATCCACTGCTCGCGCTTGGCCTTCTCCTGCACTTGCCACCGCTCTTTGGCGTCTTTCAGCTGCAGTTTGAACCGCTCAGCCTCACGCGCCGCCGCGGCATTCGCCTTCTGGAGCTCCGCAAGTAGCTCATCACAGCGCTTCGTAAGCTCGGCCTGAAATGCATACCACACGCTGTTGTGAGTGACATGGTTCGTGACCAGACTGCGTGACACAGTCCAACAAACCTTGTCGGAAACGATGTTTTGCGAGAAATCGAGATGGGTCTCGAGCTCCTTCTCGAACTTCTGCCGTTGCTCTTTAAGCTGGACCTTGTACTTTTCTTCTTCCTGCGCGAGCAGTTCTTTCATCTTTACTTTGTCTTTCTTGCGAGCTTTCGTCAGCAACTCGATTGTCTTGGTTTTATCCTGCACAACCAAACGGTTAATCTTCTTCACATGGTTGTGAGACGCTCTCCCAATACAATAGACGTACGTTGAGCTCAATGGTCAGCGTCGCTAGTTTCTCCTTAATACCAACGACATAGTGATGGCTGGCGTCCGTCCCTGAGCGAGCAGACGCTGAGCGGTACGATGGCGCTGGCGAGTGGCTTTTGGCGTCGTCCCAGTCCACTTCGCTGTTCTGCTTGCCGTCATCTCGCCCCCGCGCCGACGCGAGCGACCGACTGCCCACGGATCCAGGTACAAACGTTTGCACCTGCAACTCAGACTGCGTCTCGATCTCATCTAAATAATCGTAGATGCTGCCAGCGCCGTCTTTCCCCATCGCCTGTTTCGATCTCGCGGGCGAGTGCGAGGACCCGCGCGACTCGGTCTCGTCGGGATCGTACTCTGGCGGCGGCGTCACCGCTGGGTCGTCCAGTTGCAGCTCCATCTTGCGGGAGTATGAGGGCGGCATCTATGCGTGTGCGTTCGCTGTGAGTTGGGGAGAATGGCACCAGTGGCACTTGGACCATCGATCGAACGCACCTGATTGTCGTCGTCGCCATCGGAGCCACGGGGAGAACGCCGAACTGCGGGTCATCGGATGGGTTAGTCCACATACGTGGCGCTGCCATGGCGTCAACGCACTAGATGTACCGACGCGGCGTCGCTCGCTCATCGCGTCTTGATCTGCGCCGCGGAATGCACGCATTGGTGCCACCGGTTACTTTCCGGTCGCGTTCCAAATGCGGCACTTCAACGTTGGCTCCTTCAAAAACCGTGTGCGCACTAAGTTCGCATAGCGCACTATTGGGGTTGTGGCCCATTTTTGCCTTCTAAACACGGCTCTCCTGTGGGCCACACCATCGCTTGAAGTTTCGTGGATTTCAGCCAATCACCAGGCTCGACTGTAGACGACGCGGCCACCAACTTGTGGCGCGCCCAACGAATCACCGGGAAGCCCAGCATTCCCGTCGTTGGCCACTCGCAGAACTGACGTTGCGCACGCCCCACATTCACGACGACGCCCACCATGCTCTCGACAACCGCCCGCCGCCTCGGCGGCTCCGCGCTGCGCCGCGTCAACACGCGCGCTCTCGTACGTTGCGCTTGGTCGTACGACGAGGCGACTCCGGCCTTGTCATGGGTCTAACCGACGCTCGCTATCCCTGTTTAGTCAACCAGCTCGTTCGACCTGTACACGCCCACGGAGGAGCACGGCGCGCTCCGCGAGATGCTCGCCAACTTCGTCAAGACCAAGGTGGAGCCGCAGGTGCGTCTACGACTGTGTGGTGTGGGAAGATGCGCAGAAGACTGACGTCGTGGGGATCTATCTATCTTGTAGGCGCTGGTCCACGACCGCGAGGAGAAGTTCAACATCGACCTCTTCCGTGAGCTCGGCGAGCTCGGCCTGCTGGGCATCACAGCGCCGGAGAAGTACGGCGGCTCGGGCATGGACGCGCTCGCGGCCGTGATCGCCCACGAGGAGCTCTCGTCGAGCGACCCGGCGTTCTGCCTCTCGTTCCTCGCGCACTCGATGCTCTTCGTGAACAACGTGGCGCAGAACGCCTCGGACGAGCAGTGCGCCAAGTACCTCCCGGACGCGTGCTCGGGCGCCAAGATCTGCGGCATGGCCATGAGCGAGCCGTCGGTCGGCACGGACGTGCTCGGCATGCGCACGACCGCCAAGCTCTCGGACTGCGGCAAGTACTACATTCTGAACGGCACCAAGATGTGGATCACCAACGGTGCACTCAACGACTCGGAGCTCGGCGACACGTTCCTCGTGTACGCGCGCACGGGTAACTCGGGCAAGGCCAAGCAGGACTTCTCGTCGTTCCTCGTGGAGAAGGGCTTCGAGGGCTTCTCGCTCGGCCAGCGTATCAAGGACAAGTGCGGCATGCGCGCCTCGAACACGGCCGAGCTCGTCTTTGAGAACTGCAAGGTCCCCGTGGAGAACATTGTTGGCAAGGAGGGTGGTGCTGTGCTGTGCATGATGCGCAACCTCGAAATCGAGCGCGTGACGCTTGCGGCCATGAGCCTCGGCATTGCGCGCCGCTCGATTGAGGTCATGAACGGCTACGCCAAGGACCGTGTGGCCTTCGGCAACCCGCTCAACCACTATGGTCAGATCCAGAAGAACATCGCCGAGTCGTACGCCGAGTACATGGCCGGTCGCGCCTACGTCTACGACACTGCTCGGTACGTCTCCTATCAGATACGTTTTGGCGTGGAGGCGTTGCTAACTTTTACATGCGTGGCTGTTGTTCCTACAGCAAGCTGAAGCTCGACTCGGTGGGCAACCGTGTGGACACCGACGGTGTCAAGCTCTACGCCGGTGACATGGGCAAGCGTGTCGCGGACCGCGCGATCCAGACGCTCGGCGGCTACGGCTACGTGGGCGAGTACAATGTTGAGCGCCTCTGGCGGGACTCGAAGCTGCTCGAGATCGGCGGCGGCACGAACGAGTCGCACCACAAGAACATGGTGCGCGACCTCGTGAACAAGGTGAAGCTCTAAATGTCCCCCCTCACCCGAGACGAGAGCGACGTCTTCTCTTAACTTCCTCCCACGCGATCAATACAAGTCAGTGATCTGAACTTCGCGCTCCCCACACGCGTGCTGAACATCCACGCGTGTCCTGAACAGTCACCGCACCGCCTGAACCGCGCCGGCACGTCGCAGGATGTGGGGTTCCGTAACGACTCCTCGCTGAAGAACCAACCAACCCACGGGTTGGCCTGGCCAGAGGACAGCAGGCGCGTCGTAACCGACCCTCCTCCACGAGCGCGCGCGTCCCATCGCACCCGCATCGCACACACTACTTCCAACCCATAAAAAGCGGCGATGGAGAGAGAATGATGGAGACCGATCACCCTGGAAGGCCCCCCGTGATCCTCGGTCTTCTTCACCATGATTGTCTCTCCACGCCGCCTGTCGCCCGAGGGTGATCGAGCGCTCGAACCAGCATCTGATGCTGGCACCATCACTCTTGGTTTCGTCGCCTCTGAGATCTCGAGACGAAGGAAGGGGGGAGGCGATCTTTGGGGGGAAAAACGCCACTTGCCGGATCCGCATTGGTGGCTGGGGCGGGTTTTTACGAAGGGTTCTTACGCGTAAAAACCTCTTCTCGTGCCCAGAAGTGGTGAGGGGTGGTTTATGCACCCAGATCTTGGCGAATTTGGCTCCATGTATAAACTGTGGGAGGTCGTGCAGAACAACTGATCTCTTGTTTCTCGTCTTGACTTGTTGTTTGGGATCGCCCGCAATCATTCTCTCCGAGAGGCCCTGCGAGACTTGATTGGCTTAGCTGGCGAGACCTTTCCCTGACGTCACATTCAAACCTCATCTGTAAGGTTTAAAAGAATTTTTTCCAGCAAATTCGATCGCGTTCGCCGAGGTTTTACCAGGTCGGATGACACAGTTGGCCTGAGGTTTTATCGTGTTCCGCACTTGTTGTGAGCCAGACAGAGGGTTCTGTTGCCCAAACGTGAGGGGCGGAGGGGAGGGGAGGGGCGGAGGAGAGTGCGCGGGCGTTTGGGTTTTTTCTCCCGCCCCGCCGCAGGTCTCAAAAGCCAATTTTCCAAAAAATCCGCACAAAACCCCGGCAGCCTGTGTTTGTGGCGCGCGCCCCCAACCCTCCAGCTCGCCCCCCCCCCCCC
>JAMFLL010000348.1:0-42401 GCA_027475725.1 Pythium rhizo-oryzae
GGCATCCCCAAGGGCGGGCTCTGCCTGCTCGTGATCGACCAGCAGGTGGACTTCCACCCGGGCGGCTCGCTCGCGATCCCGACGGCCAACGACGACGCCGCGCGCATCGCCGACTTCATCGCCGCGCACAAGGCGCAGCTCGCGCAGATCGTGATGACGCTCGACTCGCACCAGCGCTACCACGTCGCGCACGGCATCTTTTGGGAGAACGCGCAGGGCGAGTCGCCGGCGCCGTTCACGCTCATCACGGCCAAGGACATCGCCGACGGCGCCTGGGTGCCGCGCGACCCGACGCTGCGCGAGTACGTGCTCGCATACACGCAGTCGCTCGAGAAGAGCGGCAAGTTCACGCTCTGCATCTGGCCTGAGCACTGCATCATCGGGACGCCCGGCCACGCGATCGTCGAGGATGTCCACAACGCGGCGCTCGAGTGGACCAAGCACTCGCTCAAGCAGATCCAGTACGTCATGAAGGGAAGTAACTCGTTCACGGAGCACTACTCGGCGCTTAAGGCCGAGTACGTGCTCCCCCACGACCCCGCGACGAGGTACGACAGCGTGTGTCTGTGTGTGTCGGATATTTGCGTGTGTGGTGGCATGCTGACGGGATAAGCGGTCTGTAGTCTCAACGAGGGACTCATCAACGTGCTCAAGCACGCTGACAAGGTCGCGATCTGCGGCGAGGCCATCTCGCACTGTGTCAACTACACGGTGCGCGACCTCGTGGATGCGTGGCCGCAGGAGCGACTCAGCGACCTGGTCATCTTGACCGACTGTGCGTCGCCCGTGCCGGGCTTCGAGGCCGCCGGCGAGGTACTGTACAATGGAAGCAAGTGTGACCGAATGACCTGTCTACTAACGAGAGCCGTGTTGCGCGAATACTACAGGAATTCCTCAAGGACATGGCCGCCAAGGGCCTCACGCTCACCACGTCCAAGGAGTTTGTGTTCCCGTGAGCTTGCTTTCCAGTCACAAGGAGAAGCGCACTCGAGTCGCAACGCGTGCTCTGTGGGATGGGTGGCACACTGCCCTAAAGGACTTAAGTAGCAACGGAAACATCTCAATAGTCATTGTATGTACACTGCATGGCTGTCTACCATCGACTGTGTCTTCCTTACTAGTTTGCATGCTGTGGCTCGACCACGTTCGGTTGGCACGCGGGCGTCAAGCTGGGTCATAGCCCACACTGACTTGACGATCGCGGCAATCGGAGCAGGCGGGCGCGCACACTGCGTGAAACTGGGATTAAATAGAACGCCACCACGGAGAAGGAAGCAGAGGGAACGCGTGCCTTCACCCGCGACTGGGTGAAGCCTGATGCGCGGACCCCGCGCGCGCTCAGTCCAGCGACTGGTTGCACAGCGGGCACACGGGCTTGCGGTCGGCGTTGACCGAGGTGAAGGCCCACTTGTCGAGGCACTCGAGGTGGAACTCGTGCTTGCAGCGCTTGAGCAGGCGCATGAGGTCGCCCGACTGGTACTCCTCGCAGCAGATGCAGCACGTGTCGTTGTTGGTCGGGCCGCCGCGGAACTCGACCAGCAGGTCCACGAGCTCGCCGCGCTCGACGCAGCCGGCAAACTCGACGTCGCGGCGCTTGAGCCGCTCCTTGAGCTCGTGGATGCTGGCGTCGCGGATCTCCTCGGGCGTGCGGAACTCCTCCATGGGCATGCCCTGGATCACGCGCATGACGTTGTCGAACGACTGCTCGGCGTTCTGCGCGGCGGCGGCGCCACGCGCCTGCGCCGAGGCCGAGGCCTCGCGGCGCTGGCGCTCGCGCGCGTGGGCCTCGCGCACGTACTCGCGCCAGCTCAGGTGCGGGCTCGTGCCGCGCATGAGCACCATCTGCCGGATGACGCCGTAGAACTTGAAGAACGCGATGATCGCGAGCGCGAGCACGAACATGAGCGCGACGGTCACGAGCGCGTCGCCGTCCTCGTCGGCGGCGTTGGACTGGAGCAGCGGGACGATCACCTGCACGAACACGAGCAGCGCGACCATCCACGGGTTGTCCGAGGCGTTCATCATGACGATCATGGTGGGCGAGTCGGCGGAGCGGAGAGCAGCGGAGTGGAGAACGACGGAGCGGAGAACGACGGAGCGGAGAACGGCGGAGCGGAGAGCGGCGGAGCGGAGAACGGCGGAGCGGAGAACGGCGGGGAGACGCGCGTGCAACGGAGGAGCTGGAAGCGCGTGGCCGGTCGGAAATGACGGGGAAGCCCACGCGGTCAAGTGAGGACGCCGGTCACGCGGAACAGAACAACAAGGAAAATGAAAAAAAAACTGCTCTGAATACAAGCCCCGCTCTCTTGCAGGAAAAAAAAACACGCGAATATTTCAGAACCTCGGATGGGAGGCAAAGCAGATACAAACCGTTTTCCAGCAGATACAAACATGAGTGAGAACTGGAGTATCCTGGTGCGCAACCACTTTGGGGGAGACGCAGCATTCCTCGGGCGCAAGATGGCGATGGCGCCGGTGCCGGCGCTGATCCCGCCGTTCCGCTTCAGCTCGGTGCAGCACGAGCTCTACCGCGGGTCGTACCCGACGCTCAAGAACTTCCGGTTCCTGCGGCGCCTGCAGCTCAAGACCGTGGTGTCGGTGATCCCGGAGCCGCCGACCTCGGACCTGCTCGCGTTCTGCGCGGACGAGAAGATCGCGAGCCACCACTTTTACGCCGAGAAGTTCACGTCCGACAACGTGACCGTGTCGCCGGCGGTCGTGGCGCAGATCCTGCAGCTGCTCATCAAGCAGGAGAACCTGCCGCTCTACATCCACTGCCTCGACGGCGCCAACGTCACGGGCATCATCATCATGGTGCTCCGCAAGCTCCAGAACTGGACCAAGATGGCCACGGTCGCCGAGTTCTGCCGCTTCACGCGTGACCACGGCATCGAGAAGGACGAGTCCGAGTACCTGTCGGCGTTCTCCGAGGAGATCGTCGTGCCCTCGGACGTGCCCAAGTGGCTTTGGAACGGACTCCGCATCGCCAAGCACCCGACTATGATCATCCACCAGCCCGACCTCGAAACCCACGCCGGCGCGGCGAGCGACGCAGGCGCCGTCACGAGGTACGTTTGCTTGTGTGCTCTCTATCATCCTTTGGGAAGAGGCTCTGACGCGTATTTTGTATTGTACGTACAGTGGGCAGGGCCTCAAATGGGAGACCGACGTGGACAAGACCGAGGCGATCATCCGCCAGTTCGACGAAGCCAGCCGCACGCGCACACTGATCGACGCGGCCGATGCGGCCGACGACGGCGATGCAATCGAAGAGGCGCTGCTGGACGTTGTCATTCCGCGCTCGCTCGAGGCGCTTGACCTCGCTGGTGTGTAGATGTACTAGTCCTATCGAACATGACATATTTAAGCGAGAGGACCACGCACAAACAGCACGCGGAGATTTTGGTTGGCATGCTTTTTGATTCAGGATTGTAGGGTATATTCAGACGCCTAATGGGCCGCCACTCGGGCCTCGCTGTTCGCCTTGTCGTCGCCCAACACGCGCTCCTTGGCAGCCAACAAGCGGTTCACGGCGTTCACGTAGGCCGTGGCGGACGCCACGAGGATGTCCGTGTTCGCGCCGTGGCCCACGTACTGGCGGTTGCGCGAGACACCCGTCTGCGGGTTCACCAGGTCGCCAGGCGACGCGACCTCTTCGTCGGCCTCCGACTCCACGCGCACCGTGACCTCACCCAGCGCGGACGTGCCGTCCGTGATGCTGTTGACGCTGTATTCGTTCAGCTTCATGTCGGTCATACCCGTGGCGCGCTTGATCGCCACGTAAATCGCGTCGATCGGGCCGGTGCCCATGGCGGCCTCGCTCACCTCCGAGCCATCCTTAAACGCCAGCGTGACAGTCGCCGTGGGCTTGACGCGGTTGCCCGCCGTGACGTGCACCGACGTGAGCGTCCAGTACGTCTCAGGCTTGTAGAGCTGATCCGACACGATCGCCTCGATGTCGGCATCCGTCACGACCTTCTTCTCGTCCGCCAGCACCTTGAACTTGTCCACGTAGTAGTCGAGCTGCTCGGGCGTGAGGTCCGTGAAGCCGAGCTGCTCCAGACGCTTGCCGTACGCGTGGCGGCCCGAGTGCTTGCCCAGCACCATCTTGTTCTCGGTAAGACCGACCGACTCGGGCAGCATGATCTCGTACGTGGCCTGGTGCTTGAGCACGCCGTCCTGGTGGATGCCCGACTCGTGCGCAAACGCGTTCGCGCCGACGATCGCCTTGTTGGGCTGCACGGCCATACCCGTGTAGTGTGACACCATGCGACTCGCGCGCATGATGTGGGTCGAGTCGACGGTCGAGTACACCGGGAAGTGCTGCGGCCGCGTCTTGAGCGTCATGATGATCTCCTCGAGCGCCGTGTTGCCGGCGCGCTCGCCGATGCCGTTGAGCGTGACCTCGCACTGGCGTGCGCCGCCCTGGATGCCGGCGAGCGCGTTGGCCGTGGCGAGGCCCAGGTCGTTGTGGCAGTGCGTGGAGAACACGGCCTTCTCGCTGCCGGGCGTGTTCTCGATCAGGTACTTGAACAGCGAGCCGTACTCCTCCGGCACGGTGTAGCCGACCGTGTCGGGGATGTTGAGCGTCGTGGCGCCGGCCTTGATGACCTCGCCCAGCACCTCGCACAGAAAGTCGGGGTCGCTGCGGCCGGCGTCCTCGGGCGAGAACTCGACGTCGGGCGTGAGGCTCGCGGCAAAGCTCACGGCCTCGACGGCGCGGCGGATGCACTCGTCGCGCGAGATCTTGAGCTTGTACTTGAGGTGGATGTCCGAGGTCGCGAGGAACGTGTGGATGCGGTGCGACGGCGCGTGCTTGACGGCGTCGAAGCAGCGCTGGATGTCCTTCTCGGTGGCGCGCGCGAGGCCGGCGATGGTCATGGGCAGCCCGGTCTTGCGGTTGGTCGTGAGCGGGCCGATCTCCTTGGCGATCGCCGCCACGGCCTCAAAGTCGCCCGGCGACGAGATCGGGAACCCGGCCTCGCACACGTCCACGCCCATGAGGCTCAGCGCGCGCGCAATGTCCATCTTCTCGCGGAAGTTGAGCGTCGCGCCGGGCGACTGCTCGCCGTCGCGCAGCGTCGTGTCGAACAGGATCAGGCGGTCCTTGCCCTCGGCGGCGGCCTCGGCCGCGGCGGCCGTGCCGAGCGCGCGCGCCGCCTGCGCCTGGACCTGGACCTGCGCGCGCTGGAGCGCCTGGACTCTCCGCGTCGCGTGCTGCAGCATGTCGCTCTGTGTGGTGTCTGGAGTGCGTGGCGCGTCGCCAGTTGCGGAATAAGGCGACGCGTTGGGAGTGGGGATTCGTGGAGATCCCGCGGGCAATGGGGCGCGAGCGGTGGAAGCGCAGCGGAGGTGTTTGCGCCGACACGCGGGGTGAAGCGGAGCAACGCGAATGTGGCTGTCCAGGGTGCCGGCCTGTTTGGCCAAACGCCACGCGATCTTTGTTCCACATTGCTGCTCCGGTTGGTCCGATGTACTGGGATAGGGTAGTACAGGCGAACAGAGACCGGGCCGCGCGGGTTTGGTCCCACAGAACAATCTGAAGATCATTTTGTGCGAGCGACACGAGGTGGCGAAAACAACCTGGAGGTTCAACGTTGGGGAAAGTTCTGGTGGCTCGGGTCTGTGACGGGGAATATGGGTTCTAGGGGACCACGCGGGTCAGCCCGTTGGAGTGGATCGGCGGGACGCGATCTGTTCCCACCGGCTCTCGGGTAGATGCCCTGGGCAATGGCGAGTTGGGAGGATCCCGGCACATGACTCATGTGCCATGTGACATGAGGCAGGGCGGGCAGAACCGTTCTACCCGGGGAAGAATTGTTCCCGCCCCGTGAGAAATCACAATCGTGGTGAACTGGAGAAATGTACACCGGAACGGTTCCGCGCGGGAGAAGGATCGTGATCCGTTCTGACTGAGTGTGCTGATCCCACATGGCTACATTACGGGTGAGCAACAGTGCCACAGTCTCTGTCTCCATTTACGCTACTAGTACGCCGCCCGACACTCCACTTTCATCGCAACGGAAGGCGGTGTACTAATGGCGCTGCACTTGTGAGCGACTGTGTCACTGTGGTATTGGGATTAGGACCGAAAGAACTGCTTGAACGAGCGTTGCTTGTCCTCGCCTTGGGACCGGCGCAGGCACGCGTCCACGTGCAAATTGACGGTGATCACGTTGCCAGCGTTGATCATCTTGCCGCACACCGGACACGGCTGGAACTCCTCTCCCTCTTGCACCTTATTCGCTGCCGCACTACGAAAAACACCTGGGGACCGCTCATGCGTCACGCTCCTGGGTTGCGAGCGTTGTGACAGTGTGTTCATATCCACAGCAGTCTGCTTCTGGGTGAAGGCCTCTATCGCGAGCTGCCGTTTCTGGTCGCCTAGAGTCTTGGGTGGTGCCTGATTGCCTTCGCCGCCCAAGCCTTCCTCACCGACTGAGCCGATGGCACCATCTTCATCTATCGATTCGAGGCCATCAAGCTCACCTAATTGTTCCTCTGACAGTGCAGTGTTTGACGTCGTGAAGCTGTCCATTACTGCCTGTCGCTTTCTCGTCTCACCATCCGCGTCTGCCAAGCTCTTTCCAGCCAATTCCAACAGCGCAGATGCACGGACACCCATGAGGCGGAGTCGGAGCGGCATCTCTTTCCTCAGCAAGTCGACTGCGTACGCGTACAGGTCTTCCTTAGAACGCACTGTCCGTGTCGTGCTCACTGCACGACTTCGAACCGAGAAATCAACACACTTGAGCTTGAGTGTGATGGTCTTCGCCCCGTGTCCACCTTTCTCCATATCGTCCGCGAGTCTTTCACACAGTTCGCTGCAAATCTTTTCCAGCATCTTCGGGTCACTAATTCCCCGCGCGGAGAACGTGCGCTCTCGGCTGTAGCTTTTCCGGCCGCTGCGGTCTTCACCACTTGAGTCGCCCTTCAAACCCATCGAGATACGTAGCAACCAGGACGCTGTGCGTTCCGAGAATAAATGGAAGATCTCCACTCGACGCTCGTAGAGGTCCTTTCCCGTGGAGATCTCCAGTGCACTGTTCAACGTTTTCTCCATGACCTTCCCGATACCACCGATCTTGCGCACAGGCAGCTTCTCCACAAACGCTACAACGTCGTCCCGTGTGAACGGTAGAACATACTGGCCGTTAGGTTTGTTGAAGTCGGAACAGATCTTCGCGAGCATAGTGTTTGCGGCAATGCCGGCGCTCGCGGTGAGCTGCGTCGTCTCGAAAATCTTCTGGCGGATCTCATTGACGATCGCTGCTGCTATTGCTTCACGATATCTCGCTGGGATAGTGCTCATGGTTCGTTTTCGCTTGCGGCTTGTACTGCTACCACCACCGACTGTCGCATAACAGTCCCCGGTCATCGGTCCCACAGTCTCTTTTCGTTCCGTCTCGTCCTCATCGCTGACGCCGACGATCTCATCCGAGCCGAATCCGTCGCCAATATCATCTTCTGTGTCTTGACGCTCCTCCTCCTCCTCCTCATCTCCACAGCTGCCATCGCTGTTGCCCAGGCTCCCGCGAAGTATCGACACAGCGGCTTGTACTGCTACCACCACCGACTGTCGCATAACAGTCCCCGGTCATCGGTCCCACAGTCTCTTTTCGTTCCGTCTCGTCCTCATCGCTGACGCCGACGATCTCATCCGAGCCGAATCCGTCGCCAATATCATCTTCTGTGTCTTGACGCTCCTCCTCCTCCTCCTCATCTCCACAGCTGCCATCGCTGTTGCCCAGGCTCCCGCGAAGTATCGACACAGCTCCAGTGTGGGCGTACCGTTGCCAGTTGGTCTCCATGTACTCGGTAATGTCGCAGTACACTTCATCCAGGCTCATCGCCCGGTAGTCTGGGTCGTACTGCTCGACGATCGCTCGGATCTGCTTCGAAATGGCCGTGTACTTCGGGAAGTTGCACGGCACGATGACAAGTTCGGGACAAAGCTCCTTGCCGATGAAGCCTGGCATAGCTGCGCGCACCCCGAACTTGCGCGCTACGTAGTTGGTCGTAGACAGCATGCCGATGCCACCGACAGCGAGGGGCACGTCGCGTAGCGCCGGGTTGTCACGCATCTCGACCGCGGCGTAGAACATGTCCATGTCGACCACGACCTTGGTACGCGTGAGGTCACGCGTGGTCTCCATCTTGGCGACCTGCGCGTCGATTAGGCGGCGCAGCGTCTCACGTCGCGCCGGCGTGAGCGCCTGCAGCTTGTCGCGCATGGCCGCGATGCGCGCCTCGACCTTGTCGTTCTGCTTGATCGAGTTCTGGAAAAAGAGCGAGTCCTTGGACATTTCGAACACCACCTTCTGCACGTGGTCCTTGTCCACGTCCTTCATCCCGGCCTTGGCCGCCGAGAACACGAACATCTGCGCGGCCTGCGCGGCCGTGTGCGTCGTGGCGGTCGACGAGGGAGGCGCGGAAGGCGGCGGCGATGGGTCCGTCGATGGATTCGAGCCGGTCGACCGCGCGCCGCCGCGGATTTCCGCCGGAGACACCACAGACGACACACGCTGGACGCCGCCGTCGCCCTCGTTCTTGTGCTCATGCCGTAGCGAGGTCTCTGTGGCGTCGTCTTTGGGTGATGTGGCCATGTTCGCGCAACGAGGGCGATTGCCGCATGAGGCGAGGCATCGCCCTTGTCCGAGTTGCCTCTTGGGTGTCAAAGTGACGTCCTAGTTAAGGTGAACCACATCATATATGTCAATTAAATAGTGTGGCCCACATAATAAAAGCAACAATTTCGGGCGGTTGGCGCCATCCGCGACAACTCCAACAGCTCCCGCCCGCCAGAATCGTGTAGCCATCTTGCGTGCAACATGGATACATTTATTGTAGTTGCTGCGCTCCTATCAGGGGGCCAACAGCGCCCCCCATACAGGACGACCAGCGCATTCCAGACCTCCGAGTTTATCAGGATGGTAGTTCAGCTCAAACAAACTCGTCACAAAAATAGAGCGACCGACGTGGAGGCGGAGCTGAGTGGTACGCCCTCTCTCCGTCGCACTCAACCACGACAGCACCGACCGCAGGAACACGTCTCCATCGGCCCTCCCCGCCACCTTCCTCAGCCGCCAATATGGACGAAGAAGACCACCTGTCGTTCTTCCTCGAGTGGTATGACCCGCAGGCCGCGCAGCTCAAGCCCTACATCCTCCACTTTTACGGCGACCAGACGCTCGAGCTGGTGCAGCATTCCATCCTTGTCGCCGATGTCTACCAATACTTCTAACACTGTACCTCTCGCAGATTGAACGCAACACGCGCCGCACATTCCTCAAGCGAATTCACATCCCCACCGTATCGCTCAAAGATCTCTTCATTGGCGCCTCCATCTCCGTGTGCGTATCGAGCAGCTCTTCCATTCCGCTCACTGCACCAACCTCACAATGTCGTTATCTCCGCGCACAGCTATTCGCGTCAGCTCACGATCCTGGAGGCCGCGAATGAGTACACGCGAAACCAGCTCACGCGACAGGCGTCCAAGGCCGCATTTGTCGTGCTGCCCAGAGGATACCGATTCATGGGCAAGATCATCTCGGCGATCGAGGGCGGCACTCGGGGCGACGGCGTCCAGTTCGTCAAGGCGCTGATGATCCAGCTTGAGCCCGGGCACCTGCCCATTCTGAGCGCACAGTTCTCGCCTTCGCTTTCGCCTGCGCAGTTGCAACAGCAGCAGCTCGTGACCAAGGACGTGTCGCTCGCGATCGAAGTCAAGTTATCGACATCGAACGCACTCGAGGACGTGCGTGCCAAACTAGACGCTGCTCGGCTAAGTGAGTTCGTGCTCGTGAGTGAGACCGGCGGGCTGGACAAACTGCTGGCATCGAGCCCGATTGCCACGACCGCCGTGCTGGACAACTGCTCGCTGTGCCTGATACGCCCGCACTTGCTGCGCGAGCGCCGCGTCGGCGAGCTGCTGGATGAGATCCTGAGCGCCGGCTTCGAGGTCTCGGCGCTCAAGCTGTTCCACTTCACGACAGCTGACGCTGATGAGTTCTTCAGCGTCTACAAGGGCGTCTCGCGCCAGTATCACGAAGTGCTCAAGGCCATGACGGCGACACCGAGCATCGCACTCGAAGTGCGAGGCGACGATGCCGTGCGCACGTTCCGCGAGTTCTGCGGCCCGCACGATGTCGAGATCGCGCGCGCGCTACGGCCCAAGAGCGTGCGCGCGCGGTTCGGCTCGAGCAACCTCTACAACGCTGTGCACTGCACAGACTGCCCCGAGGACGGTGTGCTCGAGACGCAGTTCATCTTCACATCGCTCAGCTAGATAGGACACCCGATTTCATGGAATACAACGCCCTTGTACTTCGGTTCATGTTATTCACTGCTCCATGGACTACCTACCGGCGGGCTCTGCAGGCAGGGGGGTAATCAGAAATGCTACATTGACACTTTCGTGAGCGTTCTCTCTAGCCGCAGCCCGACTCGGTCGACTGGTACTCGAACTCGACGACCTTGCCGTCCTTGGTGCGGCGGAAGCGCGTCTCGATCGGATCGAAGCCCTGTTCCTTCGCGTCGTAAACCGCCCACGACGGCGTCTCGGCGATGTAGTCGTCAGCCGTGAACGTCGAGCCATCCTCGTAGTACTTGGCAATGAGGTCGTGGAACTTTTCGTAGTCGATCCACGTGTGCCACTTGCCTTCGATGCAGAATTTCTTCTTCGCAATCAGCACACAGTTCGAGTGCGCGTGCTCGGCGGCGAGTCCGTACTCACCCGACACGCGCTCGCACAGCGCCGCGCAGAAGTTGCGCACCTCCTCGTGCCACGGCACATTCTTCATGGTCAGGTCCGAGCCGTCCGACTTGCCACAGTATGTGACAGCCTTAACTTCAATGAGGTCGGGCTGACCAATCTTGATCAACTCCGCGTAGTTGTCGAGCTCCTTCATGTTCATGTCCTTGACAAGCGTCAGGCGGTAGACCGTGCGCTGGCCCTTCAGCTTGAGTTGCTCGAGACAGGCAAGGAAACGCTCCCAGAAGTCCTTGAACAGTGGGCGGTCGACGGCCTGGAGCGATTCCTTAGTCGCGGCGTCGATACTGACGTACAGCTGCGTGATTGGCTCGAGTTCATGGATCTTGTCGGGGAACTGCGCGTTTGTGACGAGGAACGACGAGATGCGGCGCGCGTGAAGCTCACGGCAGAACTCGTTGATGTACGGGTACATAATGGGCTCACCCACAAGCGAGAGCGCACAGTGGCGAACCGTGAACGCCTCCTGCCAGCGGTCCGTGATGAGACCAGGCAAACCCTTGAGCTCCTTGATCATGTTCTGGTGGCGCTCCACGGCGCCCTGCACGAGCACGGTCGGCTCGTCGGTCTTCCAACGCCACACGCGGCCCACTGGGTTCTTGTGGTGGCGCCAGCAGAACACGCACTTGTTGGCACACGCGAGACTTGGAGTGGTCTCCATGCACTGGTAGCTCGTGATGCCGTAGAAGGTGTGCTTGTAGCAGCCGCCGCGACCTCGCAGCTGGTGCTTGGTCCAGCGGCACAGCTTGACTGCGCTGTGCGTACCGATGATCTTGTAGCCTTCCTTGGTCAGCGCCTTGCGTTGCATGGGCGTGATCATCTCACGGGACAGCGTCGCGGCCTCCGACTCCTTCATCGACTTGCCGATATCTTCAACATCGACCACGCCGTTATCGTCACCAGCGACGCCGCCTTGTTCCGCGGCCTCGTCGTCGTCATCGTCGGAGAAGTCGCCCGTGAGCACCTTCTCGTTCATGTAGTCCTCTTCGTTGAGCTCGACGGCCTCGCCATTGGCCTCGTCAATCTGTGCCTGCTTGGCCTTCTTCTGGCGACGGAACTCCTTCTGCGAGAGCCACTGAGCGCCGTTCGTCTTGTCCGAGGACGGTGACGTCGGCACCTTGGCCTTGGCCTTGTTCTGACTCGCCGTCGCATGGAGGTCCGAGACGTACTCGCACATGGACGCGATGAGTGTGTCACGCCACTGCTCGAAAGGCTTGGTCTGGTCGACGCTGTCGTCTGCGAGCCCGAGCGGCACGAGCGCCGGCGAGCCGAGCGTCGTCAGGTCCGCGTCCACCTGCTTGGCGGCCGTGCCAAAGTGCTCGTCGTACTCGGCGCTGCCGAGCCCAAAGACCGCGTGCGGCACCTTCTCGAGCCAGACCTTGGACACGCGGAAGTCGAGGGCCATGTCGTTGAGCCACGCGCAGAAGACGCGCGCGTCCTGCGGCGGGGCACCGTGGGTCCAGGTCGACAGGATCGCCACGACGATCGCCTCCTGCTCGAGGTTGTCCTGGTCGTAGTCCTTCATGCTCACGACGCTCGTCTGGAAGTGGAAGCCGGCGATGTTGAGCGCGAACAGCGCGCGCTCGAGGTTCTCGGCCATAGCCTTGGACGTGCCTGTCTGCGTGCCGTAGAGGATGCGCACGGGCACGGGCGGCAGCTCCGCGGGCGCCGCGTCGGGCGTCGTGGCCTTGGCGCCCGCTGACGCATTCTTCTTCTTGCCGTTGCGCGCGCCGGCCTTGCGCGTCGGCGACAGCGGCTTCGCGGGCTTCGGGCCGTGGGTCTTGACGAAGTAGTAGACGCCCAGCGCGGCCGTGGCGAGCAGCAGCGCGCCCAGGGCGGCGCTCTGCCGGGACGCGAGCGCGCGCGTCGGAGCCACCATGGTGCCCTGCGCAGTGCCAGCGGATCGTTGGGAAGTGTTGGGCCACTCGAACGGACCTACAGAACGGCACCAACAAAACTTGTCTACGTGAAATCTCAAAACACGGTAGGTAGAGTATTTAACAACCCATTCCACGGTCGATTGAAAATGAATTGCAATTCAAAGAAATGAATTGCGATCGCCCACCCCTCTGGAGGCGTCGTGGATTCAGCCAATGGGCGGCGCGCACGCTGGTGCCGGAAGGGGAGAACCACACGCACCCGCCTCCCAACAGCTTTGGTCCCCAACGTTGGCCTCCCCCCACTCCCCGACATCAGAGATCGATCGAGCCAAGAAACATGAGCGGCAAGGGCACCTCTTTCTTCCGCCAGGCGGGCCTCTCCTACCTGCAGTACGCCAACAAGTCGGCCAACGTGCTCCGCGAGACGCTCAAGGAGCCGGTCAAGAGCAAGGTGCTCTTCCGCAACAAGGTCGAGTTCGCCGCCTTCAAGTGGGCCGACGGCGAGCGCGGCAAGCGCGGTACGTTGTGTGCGAGTGGTGTTGGCCACCATGCCAACGCTGGATGTTGGGGAGTTCCCAACAAAAGAATCGGCGTTGGACTGACGCCCTTTTTTTTTTTTTGTTCTTTAGTGGACGTGGACTCGATCAAGAAGGCCGCCGACATGTTCAAGACGGCTTAGATCCGGGCTTGATGGTGTCTCGCTGCGTAAATATTCATAGTCCGAGAGCGTCCGCGCGCGCTGCGCCGCTCGCCGCGCGTCGTCTCTCAACCAGGCGGCTGCGCGGGGGAGCGGGGCGCCGGGCGCGCGATGCTCATGATCCAATGAACTCTTTTTAACCCAACGCCCGGTGCGTCGTCGTTGCGATCCGCATATTTTTCCCTCGAAGGTGTCTTGTGGGAGCTTCGCTCCAAAAGCCCAGGACACCGGACGATCAAGCAACACAGGGGGCGTTTCGAAGCAGTACGAGGAAGCATCCGCGGAAGTGCAGTGTTTAGATTCAGTGTATTTCCAAGACCCGGACGGGCGACGTCGCCACTCGCTCACTCGGCATAGTCAAAGTCCTCCGAGTGGAGCGAGTCGCTCCGCTGGAACCGCGAGGACGAGCGCACCCAGTGGACGAGCAGCAGCGGCGGCAGCACGACCGCTGCGACGCCGACGCCCGTGGCGCCCACGACCACGGCCGCGCCGACCGCGACGGTCTTGGTCACGGCGCGCACGGGCTTGCAGCACCCGAAGCGCGGGTCCTTGGACCGCAGGAAGGACAGCGGGAGGCACAGCGTCTCGTCGTGCGCGTCCCACGGCCGCAGGCACGACCAGCAGAACTCGGCGTCGCACTGGAAGCAGCGCATGTGCGCACAGCCACCCTGCTTCTCGATGTCGGTCTTGCAGCTCGGGCACTTGCGCACGTTGCTGCGCTGGCGCCACTTGCCATAGCGCTTCTCCTTGCGGCGGCATGCCGGCACGAGGTGGAATTCGTCGCCGCACCGCATGCACGACTCGTGGCCGCACGCCGTGCACAGCGCGCGCCGCCCCGTGGAGTGAAGCGGCTCGTCGAGCTTGCTGCAGCAGCCCGGGCGCGGGCAAAAGCGCACGCCTGGGCGCTGGTTCTCGCGGTACTGGAGGTACTTGTCAAAGGTCGCGGGCGAGACGCACTGCTGGATGTACTCCTCGGGCAGCGCCCGCATGCACTGCGGCGCCGGACACACGAGCTTCTTCTCCGAGACTTCGCCCTCGAGGATCTTGTACTCCATGTACCAGCGCATGCAGCCGGCGCAGAACGCGCCGCGGCACGTCGTGCAGGTTTGCGCGTCGCTCGCGTCCATGCGCTCGTAGCACACTTGGCAGTCGCGGTGCGGGGCGACGCCGGCCGAGGCCTCGGTCGCGAGCTGCGTGGCGCGTGTCTGCATCTGCTGCACCGCACTCTCGAGCACGATCGAGTGTTCAAACAGCCGCGCGATCGCTGCCTCGTCGTCCGCAGTCATGTGCTGCGGCGTGGGCGGCGCGAGCGACGACGACGTGGACGTGCGTGGCCGGCTGCTGCCGTCGCTCACGCGCGGCTCGTCCTGCGGCTGCGGCTCGGCGCGCGTGTCATAGTACCGGCGGTGATGGAGACTCTTGCGGAGCGCGACGGCCTTCTTGGGCGGCGCGACGGCGCGCAAATGCTGCTCGTCGTAGAGCGCTTCCATGGCGTCGGCCGGAAGCAGAGTGAGCGGCTCGCGCTCGACAGCGCGGCGCGGCTTGACCACGGGCGGTGCCCGACGCACGCGAATGCGGTTGCGCTCGCTCAGCGCGCTGATCCGCTCGTAGTCCTCGTACTGCCAGTCGCCCGTGGAGGCGGAGGTGGACGTGCGTCGATGGAGCCGGTGCATATTGGTGTTGGTCGGGGGACGCCAACGAAAGGCGGATCAGAACGGCGGTGGACGCGAGAAAATCGCACAATGGCGATGGACCAACGCGGCGTTTTGGTTCCACGGCGCCGACCGAATCCGAATCCGCGCGGGGGCGTGAGACGCCGAAGCGGCATCGCATTTTTGTTCCCGGGTGTGCACACAGCCCAGGCATCGAACCGAGTCGGGGGGGGGGCGGTGTCGCGCCGGCCATCCATTGCTGGGTAAAGCGTCAAGCGCCGCGCGTTCCGGGCACGCCATGGTGGCAGTTGCAGTCGCGAGCCTCGGAACGCGTTTTCTGGACGCCGCGAGTGGGTCCCCCATTCTTTCCGTTGATTCCGACCGAGCCGCGCCTGTTCATTTTACCGCACCACACCACCTTATCCACAAAAGTATACACCTTTGCATACCAAAAGCAAGTACAGGTGTTTAAATTTTGTGGATGAAGATACTGGCGAGGCAAGATGGCTCCACTTTTTCGCGCCGTTCCGGAACGCTCTTGGAACGCTGTTCCGCTCCGCAGCTGCTGCGCACTCCAATTCTGCGCACGGAGGCTCAATGTTCGCCAACGCAAATCGTTGGTGTGCTCTGGACGGCGTGCTCCCAACTTTACCAAAATGTTGGCGCGCGGCCAACAAGGACCGCTCTGGACACCAAGGGGGGGAATAATACAAATAAGATTATCAGGGGATGGTCTGCAACTCAGCGCGTCGCTCTGAGAAGCGCGCCGAGCGGCCCTGCAGCATCGCGGCCTTGGATAACGATCCGCTGCCGCTTCGTGAGGTCGCGCCAACACGAGCGTGCGGCTGGCGCTGCGCGTCGCTCTTTCGGATCGACGCTGAGCCAGGCGCTGGCAGCGTTTCCGTTGAGCGTCTCCGCTGGAGCAGCATCCTGACCGGCGGGTTGGTCGCCAGAGGAGAGCTCGGTGTGGCCGCAGGTGTTGACGGTGTCGAGTTATTGGGCGATGGTGTGAGGGGGCTCTTCCCGGAGAACCGGCGCGGCGCGAGCTTCTCCTGCACATCACAGGAGGGGGAGGTGAGACCTTGGGCTCTGATACGCTGGCCTCAGACGCATCGACGAGACCTACCGGCGAGATGCGAGCTAGCGGAGCCACAACAGCCACGCTGGAGCACCCTGCTGGCGGTGTGCTGCTGACCTCATTGGCGTTACTGCTACTTGAGCCGGCCTTGGAAGGAGTTCGGAGCGGTGAGGATGCTGCAATGTTGCTTTGACCACTTGACCTACAGACCGCAGAACGCCAACACACTACCACACATCAGCACCTCTAAGTGCCTCGGCGTCAACACCTGCAAATTACGCTGAACGCACCTCTTGATTCTGTCCGACAGACTGGACTCGACGGCGTTGCCCGAAGGTTCCTTTTTCTTTCGGTTCTTGTCATTCTGTACACACATATAAGTGAGTCATCGCGTGCATATTCGAGGATGCTGGACTGATCATGCACTCACCTTTTCGACCATTTCCTCAAACGACTGGGCGTCCTTGCCAAACACCTCTGGACCGAACAGTGCTGCTAACACCAGAGTGGCGCCTCTCCGGTGATAGACGGTGACGCCATCGGCTCGGGTTTCTGTACCCATCTCATCCACATGGGATCGAAGACTGAACCCCAAGCCAACACCATAAAGATTCGATGCTGGAACGACACTCTTGGAGGGCAGAAGCAGCTGCAGTCGCGCTTGTAGATCGAGTTTCACGACGCCATGGTCTTCTTCAAATTTGAACGGTTTGCCGTGCTCATCGAAGCCCGGTAACATTCGAGTGCCGTATCCACAACACCACACGATAGCGTTCGCTGATTCATACGCCTTTGTCGTGAGGTTCTGGCAGCCGTTTTGATTGACTTGAAACAAACGCACACGACACTCTTTCCCGGCTTTGATCTCCTTGTAGAGATGTTTTGAGTCCTCTCGCAAGCCAGTGAAGGTGTTTACACAACCGGTTCGATCAACACGACTGCCGTCGGCACCGTCAGCTTCCGCCTCCTTTCGATTGAAGTAGTAGCAGCGAATCGGACTGCGATGCAAAATGGTGATATCGCGAGGCTGGAACACCAGTCCTTGTGATCTTGGCTTGGCTACGCTTGGCGCAACTGTGGTTTCGACAGGGCTCAATGGTGCCTCAATCTCAAGTCGCAGTGGATCTGCCGAGTCTGTGGCAACTGTGGCCATCTCGGCGGGATCGACATTTATGGTCGGGTTTGGCAATCGAGCTGTGTCGGATTTGTGCGGAGAGCCGAGTTTATCGGCACAAGTGTCCGCCTTACTTGAGCCTTCGCCACCAGTCAACGAGTTCGGCTTAGCGAAAGACTTCGCGCGTAGCTGTCTGCCTTTATTCAGCAACAACCACGCCACCGAGAATGAGCTGTGCGAGCCGCCAACGATACAGACTTTGCGTCCGTCACACTGCAACAAATGTTCACGTAGACGAGCGAAGCCATCTTCACGCAAGCACTCTTCGGACAGGAACGACTTGGCCTTGTACGAGGCATTGTTCTCGAGCTGCGCAGGCAGTTCTTGTCGTCCGCCTATCGCGAGAACGAGGTGCTCAGAGTACAGTGTGATCACACGGTCGTTCTCCATGACTTCCACTCGATAAATTCCCGACTCAAGCCGCTCAAACCGCGTCGCTCTGGAGTTCAACAGACACTTGGACATGTCGGCGTGCATCGTAAACTCCTTCAATAGGCATCCTCCGACGTTCTGAAGGAAGCGACCGAAATCAACCAAACAGGCTGGCGAATTTCCTGTTTCCTCCAACTTTTTTGTGCTTTCGTGTTCCTTCGCTCGCTCTAGGAAAGTGTTCTTGATGCTCTCGGGTGGGTCCAGATCGGGTTTTTCGTCCAGCACGCTGCTGAGTAAGCTACGAGCAAATGTGTTCGAGTTGATGATGTAATTGCCGAGGTTTCCGGAACCGAAAGTGCTGGCATCGCCATCATGCACAATAGCAACTCCCTTTTGCTTCATACCCACGCGGGCACTTGTCTCCATATCTGCAGCTTCTCCATGGACAGCAGGATTCAACAGACGGGGTAAGAATCCCGTGCGCGCAGCTCGAATAAACACGCCGGCGCCAGCCGGACCACCTCCGATCACCAGCAACTTGTACAGCCCTCCATCGCTTGCGGTCATTCTTCAAGCGGTCCCCAAGTACAACTTGAGGGGAAACGTGCCTTGAGTCCAACAGTAGGCGTCCTTCGGTGCCCTCACCAATCGAAGTGTTTATTCACCGGTGCAGATCAAACTCACCGCTGCTGCATGCAGCCATTGACAACCCTCATCTATGGCTTCCTTGACCAACTCGTATAAATACCGGCCCACCTCTTTGTCACAATTCATCTATAATGAGACGCGAAATCCTGGATCAATTCATTTCTTTGTCGATCGCGACTTCGAGTGGCGGGGAGGCAGCAATGGTGTTGCGTAACTCGCACGCAGCTCCGAGTTGGATCCAAACAGCGGTGTGCGCTGCATGGACCGTACACTCGACAGACGGCTTCGAATACTCTCAGCTCGTGAAGGCGTAGCTTGGTCGTTAGCGCGTTTCCCACGCATGATCAGAGGTGTTGGAGTTTGCTGGCGCGACTGAGACTTGCGCATACGCTTCTCATACCATGGAAATATAAACAACAACATCAGCCAAAGCAAAACATACTGACGAGCTGGATCGTGCTCTCTACGCACCGACTGGGACTCTAGCTGACTGGCGATCTTCTCTCTTGATGAGCTTTCTTTGAGAACAAAACGTGGACCGTTCAACACTTGATCTGTGGTGTCATCTCGTCGTTAACAATCAGCCTTCAAGCGCCGTGAACCGTAGAGCCAAAACACTTACCTGGGTTTGATCGTGTATCCAAGATCATCGGTGTGCCTTCGATGTCTCCCCACGTCATGAGCGGGCTTGCATCGACACCTGGCGCAATTTGGGGCGTCATCTGGACAAGTTCCATGTCATTCACCCGCGACTGTCGGCCAACGGTCTCGCCCTCGGTAGTGTCATTGGAATCTAGTCGAAAGCGCGAGTTTGCATATACCGTTTCTCGCTTCCCCCGTGACCGAGACACAGTGGTGGATCGATCGTGCTTCGTGACGATATCGCGGGACTGAGAACTCTCTTCGCGTTCTCCGCCTTCGAGTAACGGGACGCCACCAATCGCATCGACCTACACAGGTCCATGTGAGTAACCGTACTCTTTTCCCATGGTTATTGGTCAATCTCCGATCACGCAAGCGCACCTTGCAAATTTGCTTGGACGTCTCGAGACCGGGAACGAACAAGAGTGCATTTCGAGCTCGGAAGGGCCAGGAATCAGGCGCACTCGGTCGATCGTCCTTGTCGCCTTTGGGTGCAAGCACCTGATCCACGATCTGCCGCTGCTCTTTGGAGATCCACTCGCCATTCGTGAGCAGGTGAAGCTTGGGGTCGCCTTTACTGCCGTCGCTGTCGTACGCCCAGTGGTAGCGCCGCTTGTGGTCCTCGATCGCCTTTTCTTGGAGCTCGGTGAACGCTGCGTTATCCTCGGACGTGTGGGTCGCCTAACCGTCGAGCACCGACAGCACCAACCACTAAGTCCGATTGGCGTTCCCGAGTGTATAAGCATGCACCACCCACTCACCACAAAGCGGTCCAGCGTCATGTCCTCGATGCGCTGCTCGTCTCCCGCTCGGTCTTCGCTCCCACTGACCGTGTGCTTCCCATGAAGCCCGTCAGTACGCTCGCCCTCGTATCCCGCTGCGCGTGTTGGCGTCGGGTGATCCCACGATGAGCTCTCGCTGCGCGCCACGGACGGCGGAGCACGTGCACGGCGTCTATCGACCGTCCGCGGCGCGGTGGTTGCCACGCTCTCGGCGTCATCGGCCGTGTCCTCGCGTCGCAGTCGCTGGGAGGGGCGCCCGCCAGCCAGCACACTCGTGAGTTCTCTCCTCCCCTGATAGTCCCAAGACGCAAACAGAGACGCCGCGCACCTGATGCTGCGCGCGCAGCGCCGGCAGGTCCGGGAAGAAGTCGCGCTCGATGATGCGCTCGAGCGCGTCCACGTACTGCTCTTCCTCCAGCACCACCTTCTCGCTCATGGTCAGCTCCTTATGCTTACTTTGTCGGACCAAATTCCAGGTACCAATTAGGTTAACCTATTGCAACTAACAGACTGTTACAAATATAGTGTACCTTAACTGAGTATATTCGATTCTAATGCGCGAAGGCATGAGGAGCTTCACGGGCAGCGACTCCGACGGCAGGATGGCACTCCTCGTGCCGGATTCTACTAGTCGCTCTAGGTGGCTGTGGCCTTCACCACGATCTGGTGTGGCAGGGGGGGTGCTCAGATCCGCACGAAATTCACGCCGCGTCCAGTATCTCTCAAGTCCAGAAGCCAGCCTAAAGGTCGGCAAGTGAGCCCGGCTAGTCACCTGTCTCACAACAAGGCTGGATGTTCTATTGCTCTATTCTTTCTGGCCGTACGCTTCTCGTGCCTGGTCGAGGATGGCGGCAAAGTCGTCGGTCGCGGCGACGGCGTGGCCTCGCGCTTTCGGGAAGCAGGGTTCCGAGTGGATATCCGATGCGCTCGTGACGATCAGAGCGTGCGGCACGACGCACGCAACGCTCTCACACGGCTCGAACGCAGTCTGCGGGCAGCACGTACAGGTCGCGAGCCGCGAGTCCTCGCTCGATCGCGCCTCCTGTGACGGAAACGGAGCTGGGAACGGATCCAGCACAGTGGCAACGCGCTGGCGGAAACGTTGATGCACACTGCGCACGCGGAACTCGGCGTGCGACCGCAATACGCGGAGGAGCGTCTGTGACGACACGCGGAGCCGCAGCTGCTCGTTGGCGAACCGGTGGAGGCGGAAGAGTGTGGCCGACGGTCGGCAGGCGCGACGCAGGGCTGTGATGGCCTCAGGAGACGTTTGTAGCTGGAAAGCGCCGTCGTCGGCGCGCTCATCCGCACTTGGGAGCCGAGGGAACTGCTCAACGAAGCCTTTGACGGGCAACGCAGTGAAAGGCGTCAAGGCGTCGTACGCGTATTCCTCCTCGACGGCGTCTGCTGGTACTGGCAGGCGCGTGCCGTCGCCGTCATTCGGATCGGGCTGTGCTGTCACGCCACACGGTAGACTAAGAGAACATTAGGGCGGATCGTCAGTGTCAAGGGGGCTAACTCCGTCAGGCACGTTCAACGCAGGTACATACTCGACTTGCACGGCTGTCTCGTACATCTCGTCGTTCGTACTCGGCCGGATCTGCTGAGCAAATAGATCCCCCATACTGCTGAGCTGATACACGGTCGCACTTGTTGCGTCGACGTCATCGGCAACAACACACAGCCCAGAAAGCGTTGTCCATTCGCTGCCGTCTCGGAGCTGGAGATCTAGAGGTGAGTCCGCCGCGAGGTACTGGGAGATCGCACACTGTCGTCCATTGCTCACAGTCCGCAGCGGTGCGATGGACAGGAAAGGGGTCGAGCCAACGGTTGGATTTGTTTCGTCATGCCTTGTGAACGGATACAGCGAGAGCGTCTTGCGGCCTTGTGTGGAGGAGAGAATAATTCCTGGGAGAAACCACAGCAAGGGTGTCAGTGCACGTGCCGATGGAAAATTCGGTCATCTCTTCCCGCGAAGGAGACGCAGCCGTACCGGTATCTGAACGAGAGCCACTTCCCCAGTGGACTTCGTCGAGAGCACCACAATAGGGCAGCTTGGAATCGATTTCATGGCGCTGCTGCCAGGATAGCAGCGCTCTTCCTGGCATGCGACTGTCGAGCAATTCGATGGACACGCTCGTACCGATGACAAGCTGGAACGGTGCTCTACGGTATTGAATACGTAAGAGCGTTATACACACAGAAAAAAACAATCACCAGTGGGACCTCGTACCGCTCACGACGCTTGACCGCGTAGATCTCGCTGTTTGGTGCGTTCATTTCAACAAGGTCGAACAGCGATACAGACGACGATGATGATGAAGCCGCCGACTGCGGCTCACGAAGATCCAGTGTCTGCACGCGCACGCGGTTCGAAGTCCACAGCACACAAGGATGACTAGAACAAGCTGTGAGCATAAATGTGTCACCACAGCCACCGCGCACGATAGCCTACTGTACCTGGCATACTCGCAGCGCAATAAGCGCTCGTCCACGGATGATGTTTGCATGCGCACCGGTTGAGCGCCACAGGTAGAGTCCCATGTGTGTACTTTGCCGTCTCCTGTGACAAACGCCAAGTCGCTCTCTGTGTGCGGGCTGCCGGCGATATGGTTGAGCATCTCGTCGAACCGAAGCCGGTGCACGGCCTTGAGCGCGTCAACGTCTCTGTCGCCCTCGCCTCCGAACGTCGCCTCCAAGATCGTGCAGTTGGACGCTCCCCGTGCGGCCGCATAGACCGTCGAGGCGCCGTACATGTCGTACGTGTCGCGGCTCCCCATCAGCTCAAACTGGCGGATCACGGCGCCGCACTCGACGCCGTTGCTCAGTCGCTGGCGCTTGCGGTCGCGCGAGAAGCTGCGAAACACGCGCGCCTGCTGGAGGATCTGGCCTGTTGGGAAGAACACGGCGTGGTCCCGGCTCGCGGGCAGCTCCAGGCCCATCAGCGCGTTGCCCTGCCACTTGGGCACGTCGCTCACGCGCTCGCGCACGATCTCTTGCTGGAGCAGCGCGAAGGTCATGTCGCGCGGTACGAACTCGCGGTTGTGGCGGTCAAAGTACTTGGCCTCGAGTATCGCAAGCTCGCCCGAGTGGTTCTCGCCGCGGTACTGCGCGCGCTTGGGCGGCCGCGCGTAGCCGTAGCCCGCGAGGTTCCGGTGGCACTCGCGCAGGATGCCGACGCAGTCCACGCCGCCGAAGCGCGCGCGCTCGCGCGGGTCGTTGACCATCACGGGCTGCAGCGGGATGCGGTCGGGCGACGGCGCCGCGATGGCGCCGCCCAGCCCCGTGCTCACGAGCACGGGCGGCCACTGCGGGTACGCCGCCGTCGCCTCCATTCCGGTCGCCGTTGGCCGCTTGGGGAATTGATGGCGCCACCAGCCACCACGCGGGCCAACCTAAGCCAACAATGAGCTAAGCTAATGTGAATAGCTCCAAACGCGAAACGGCGTGCGGGGTGATGGATGGATGATGCCCAGGGTCCGACTTGAACGACGGCAGCCGCCAATCCACCGCACCCGACGCGGCCGACGTCACGCAATGCCGCGCGAAGCGACTGGACGAAGCGCGCCCCGCCGTCCCATGGCGCCGTTGGTTCGCGTGCCGGCTGGATCCCACATCTGAAGAAGCAAAACGGTTCGCATCGCGTACGTCGTTTCACGGGCCGTTGGCTCATTTCTGAGCATTCGCATTGGCCATGGTCATCTTAGGTAGCGAAACTGCTCTTGTTGGCCCCGCGCACGCGTCGGAGAAAAGAAAGAACGCCACTCACTCTGCGTTGCACCACGCGCGACGCACGTCTCCTCTTGCTCCTCGTCGGAACGACACGCTGCTCACGATGAAGATTGTTTGCGTGCTCGCGCTCTGGCTGGCGGCAGCGTGCGCGCAGGTCGCCGCGGAGCCGGTCGTCGTGGATGTACCCGAGGACGCGTCGCAGCTCGTGCTTCTTGTGACGCTCTCGCGGCACGGCAGCCGCGCGCCGAACCCGGTGGTGAAGACGCTCTGCCCCAACAACCGGCCCAACATTGCGGCCTACGAGGTACCGCCCGAGCAGCTCACAGAGCGAGGCATGGAGCAGCTCGAGGCCACGGGCCGCCACATCCGCGACATCTACGTCACCGAGAAGGCCTTCCTTGCGCCGTCGTTCAACGGCCGCAACCACGAGCACTTCGAGGCGTACTTCCGTGCGGACGCCGCGAACCGGTGCGGGCAGAGTGCCATGGCGCTGGGTTTTGGGCTCTATCCAGAGGGAACGGGGCCCAAGGGCTACGGCAAACAGCCCATCCCCGTGTACATGCAGCTCTCGGAGAATGAGCACGACTTCACGGCCATGGGGCCGTGCTGGAGCGTGATGCAGCAGGACGGTAAGGAGTACAGCTCAACCCGCGGCCGGCAGCTCATTGAGGACCACGCCGAGATCCTCGATAAGGCAGCAGAGATCTGCGGCACGCCGTTCTACGACGGCCACGAGGGCGAGGGCGGCATCGCCGCGATCAAGGACGTCACCGATATGTTCCTGTTCGACCAGGACGCCGGGCTCGCGCCGACGCCCGGGCTCACGCCGGCGCTCACGTCCCAGCTGAGCAAGCTCGCGTTCCAGCACCTCATCGAGCGGCTCTACTCGACGCCGCGGCAGATCACGTACGTCGTCGGCGGCTTCCCGCAGATGCTGCTGCGCAATCTCAACGACGCCGCGGGACCGAGCTTCAACCCGGAGGAGGCCACCAAGTACTTTTCGTACCACGGCCACCGCGAGCTGCTCCACGGGCTGGGCTTCATGATGGGCATGAAGTTCCACTTTGACGGGCTGCCCGAGTACAACGGCTCGACGCCGCTCATCCCGGGCACGACGCTCTTCTTTGAGCTCCACAAGCTCCCGAACGCCGGCGCCGACGGCAACGCGCCGCCGCAGCACGTCGTGAAGCTCTTCGTGTGGTCCCCGAAGACGGCGCGCAAGCAAGTCAAGCTGGCCAACTGCGCTCTTGACTGTCCTCTCGGCGAGTTCACTGCGATCCTCATGGGCCACATCCAGCAGACGGGCACGTGGCAGGACATCTGCGGGTACCACCCCGTCGTGCTGCCCACGCTGCCCAAGCAGGCGCCGGCCCTGGTGAGCTCCGAGGCGACCACGACGCTGCGCACTGCCAGCGCCATGGGCGCGGCCCGCGAGGACGCGGCGCCGTCCGCGAGCGCGTGGCAGTGGCTCTGGCCGTCCGTGCTGCTGGTCGCCGTGGGCACACTCAGCGCCGTGGCGTACAAGCGGCTCCTGCGCCGCCGCGACTACCAGCCGCTGTAAACTGCGCGAACGTGAAGCCATCTCGTACGGCCTGCAAAGGCGGGCTTCAAGATGGAACCATTTTACGCCATGCGATTGGTAGAAATGCATACTACATGGATCACGATTGGTTGAAATAGAGGATTCTCCGACCCGACCGAGACTTCTTTCCCCTCCATTTTTTTTTGAAGTCGTTTCCAGCCAAGGCAAGACGCAACCATGGCGACGCCGCCCAAGACCGCGGCGGCGTTCGTGCTCCAGGCGACGCCCTGGGTGCCGCTCGTCGTGAGGTGCGTTGTCTGTGTGTTGGTGATAGACCTCTCTTTGATGCGGGCGCGTGGTGACTGGTGCGGTGCGGCGCTCTAGACGCGGCAGCTCGGCGGACGTGTCGGTCAAGATTCCGCTCGAGAACGAGGACGACGACGACGACCAGGACGACGCCAGTGGACGTGGCGCGCAGCGCTTAGGCCGCGCTCGCTGCGTCGTGTGGCAGTTCCGCATCGAGGAGTTCGACGTCGCGTTCCAGATCGTGGAGAACGGACGCGTCGTCCACGAGATGGCACGGTACGCGGCGCAACCAAGCGACCTGCCCATGGCTCGCGCTGGTAGCGGGAGCGACATCGACGCGGCTGCCAAGGCCGCGCCGACGTCGGAAGCTGTAGGCAGCGATGCGACGAGCCGCGATGCCGTGAGCGCCGAGGGCGTGGTGGACGCGGCGACGCCCGGCAGCGTGTTCACATTCCGCTGGGACAACTCGTACTCGATCGTGCGCCACAAGCGCGTCTTCTACCGGTTTGTCGTGACGTCGACGCGCGCGCTCAAGGCGGCACAGTTCGCAGCTGACGAGACGCAGCAGCGCCACGCGCAGCCAAAGGCTGAGCCCATGGCGGTCAAGCCGCACCTCGCCAAGCGGCTCGCGCTCGAGCGACGCCTCACGGTGGACGAGGTCTCGATAGAGCAGACGCGCGCGATCCAGCAGCTACAGCGTTGCGTCACCGACATGGTCGCGACGTTCATGACAGACCCGGACCGGCCACTCCACGAAGGCTCCGCGCGCGAGTTTGTGCTGTCGCTGGAGGCCGTGCTGCGCAACGGCATCAAGGAGACCTTCCTGCGCGCGTGGCCTGAAGAGCCGTACTTTGAGTTTTTGCTACAGATCGGGTCGGTGCTACGGGACGACAAGCAGCTAGTTGCAGATGTCAAGGCACTGCCTGTGGCGAACAAGCTGCAGTATCTCGGCTGGACGCGAGCACGCGCGTTGCTCTTGTTGGCGCTGAACCGAAATATGCTCCACTACGCGTTCGAGAACTTGATCAAGCGACGAGCCGTTGTGGAAACCTACTACGACAGCCACGGACTGCTGTTCATGTACACCAGTGCGGCCCAGATTGTGTCGTACTTGAGTGCGCTGAATGGGCTCAAGTTCCTGCTTGCGACGTATCCGGACGAGAGGTTCCTGAATGAAATTGAGCTACCACCAAACCTCAAGCAGTGCGCACCGAACGACGACTTTGATGAAGAGATTGTGTCCAATTGGAATAGTGCAACCGGGTTTATGATACGCAGCGGCGACGCCGAAAATCCAGACGAGATGAAGAACATCGAACAGTGTTCCGTTGCTAGGAACCTCCTTGCATGCCAAGACCTCGAGGAGGTCACGGTTCTGTACGTGCACTGTCATCACCAAGCCTGAATGTGCGAGTTGGTTTTGTGCTGATGTTGTGTTTGCGTAGACGAGGGCTCGAAACGTCTGTGGAGATTCAGATACCACGGAATAGTGGTGGATTCTGTGTGGCACTTCAAGTTCGCGTCGTACCTGGGGATATTGATGTGTCCATTGGTATGGCTGGGAGTACTGACGGTGAAGATCACGAGGCACCCTTTGTCGTTGAGCCCTTCACTCTCTCCACCACAGATGGGTGGGTTGAATTGCTCCTCGTCTCTGAGTCCGCCTTTGCCGGTCCGCTTGCGCTATTTCTCGACAACTCCAACGCAATGATGCGAGCTCGCCAAGTCAGCTATCGAATTCGATCCGTCTCCTTGGTAGAGTATGATACGGCGTGGGAATCATGCCAAGGAATGGCCCAATCGATCAGCTGGAAGATTGCGACCAAAGCCGGGATCGAAAGGTGTCAGGCTTATATGGAAGGCCTTCATCTCCAGCAGTTACAAGATGTTGCTGAACAACAGCAACGCAGTAGGGAGGCAAGCGGGTCACATGAGAACGGCAACAGTGATGTTGCAGGGGAAGACGACAGCCTTTTCGGAATGGGAGCGTCCTTGATCTCGAAACCTGTGTCGTTCCTAGTCGGCGGTTTTCTTGGCTTCGAGGGTGAGGATTCCCGAGCCGCGTGCGCCCAGTGTCTTACACCATTCTCGTTCTTCAGCCGTCAGTATCAGTGTTTGGCATGCCAGTCAATCGTCTGTATCCCTTGCTCGCGGCACACAGCACAAATACATGGCAAAGGTCCCCACACGAAAGTCTGCGATCGGTGCTTCATCAAAGAAATGGATTCAGAAAAGAAACGGCGAGCTGCCATGTCGAATGGCTCGACTAGTGGTGGCGAATGTGCTGCCTATGCTGCACTGCGTGAAGACCCATCCATGGAGAAGTACTTCAAGATGCTAAGCTTCGGTGTGCCGCACTCTGGAGTGGCTCAAAAAATGCTGCAAGATGAGATGCCGAGTGAGAAGATTGTGGTGTTTTCGGCTGGCCCGTCTGGGGCTACAGATGAAGAGTCAAGTGGGCATGCATCCAAGCGCAGAGGTAGTGGAGGGAAAACCGATTCCAGCTCACGTCGCGGAAACTCTTTCCGAAAGGTGCATTGGAAGAGTTTGGAGTCAAACCGAGCAACTGTATCGATTTGGAATCGCGAAACCTCCCGACGGAAGACCGCGCCAATTCGACTTTCCCCACAGGATTACCAAGAAGTTGCGCGACTATTTGGTCGTGACTCATCAGGGTCTGCAAACGATGCTGCGGGAGCAGGGAAGTCAAATGGAGGGAAGAAAAAGCAAGTTTTCTCTGCACTCGACTCCCGTCGCTCAAATAACATCGCTATTGGTCTCTCCCAGTTCAAGGCAGTTGGTGGTGCGGATGCAATCCTCAAGAGCTTGAAGGAGTGCGACTTTGACTTCTTGTCACCCGATCGGCTCTCCAACATTTATGAGATTGCTCCAACAGGGGTGGAGGCGAAGCGCTATACCAACTTTCGTGGAAGCCGCAGTCGTTTGGAGCCAGCGGAAAAGTTTCTCGTGGATATGTGTGATGTCCCTCGTGTCACTGAAAAGGTACGTACATTTGGATACTGCGTCATCGACTCAATTGAACTCGACTTATTTTCTATGCGCGCAGATTGCAGCGATGCGTTTCGTTGCCCAGTTTGAGAGTCAGCACCGCGAGCTTCGCCATCGTATCCAGCTTATCACCCAGGCATGCTATCAAATTCTACGGAGCGAACGACTCGCACGGTGCTTTGAGCTCGTGTTAGCAATAGGAAACTTGCTCAATTCCGGAACTGAGATCGAGAACTCTGGTGGTGTGACGCTCGAGTCACTGCTCAAACTATCGGAAACGAAGTCAATCGACCAGAGCATGACTTTGCTACAGTTTATCGTGCGCCTGATTCATGTAAGGCGTGTAATTGTTCAGGTTTGTCGAAGGATTATACTCTTACAGTGTGCGATGTTCAACAGGATCGAGGTGAAAGCGACGTGCTACTCTTCATCCAAGACCTCAGCACAATCTCGGAAGCCAAGCGCTTTTCGAACGTCATCTGTTTGTCGCAAGCGAAAGTGCTTCAAAATGGGGTTGGTCAAGCCCAATCCGAAATCAAAGAGGAGATGTTGGAGGATATGAAGAGGTTTGAAAAATCGGAGGATGCGCGAAGAAAGCGACACGAACAAGATACCCAAGCAGCAGTTTTCCGACCAAACGATGTTCGCGCAAGCAAGGGAGGTGGTGAGGCTAATGGTGAGCCGCCTGTGAATCCTCGCGCGGCACTTATGGAAATGCTGCACAAGAGAAACCAAAATGGATCCGCCGAAAGGGACGCAGAGGCACCCAAGCCGTCACCACCGCCACCAGATATGAGTAACCCTCGAGGAGCACTGTTGGCTGCGAATCGAAAGCAACGGCCAGAAGAAGTGCCAGGCGACGTGTCTTCACAGCAGGAGTCGCAATCGACTTCCAGTGGGCAGACACCACCACCACCGCGTCTCGCTCTGCTCACGGCAATCCGCGATCGAGGATCGACTGTAGAGTCTGGTGAAGCTGCGAACGGCAGCAGTTCAAACCCTCGGCATGCACTCATGAACGCCATCAAACAAAAGGCACAGTACACACCTGAAGGATCTGGTAGTACACAAGTATCTAACGGCCACGGGCCACATTCAGGTTTACCACCACGCGCGAACCTATTGTCTGCAATTCGAACACGAGGACCTCGCGCAGAAGAAGCTGTGCAAGATCAGACGAACAGTCTACCGTCGCGAGTCGGAGGGATTCCTTTACCACCCGCGGCTGCATTCAAACCCCGCGTGTACTCTGTGGATGACAACCGATTCATCACTGTGATGCGAAAGCGAGTCATGGACATCAAGGCAACCACGGAGCAGCTGGAGCTGGAAGTAGAGACGATGGTGTCTGTATGGGAGTCGACTGCGCGATACCTGGGTGAAGATCCCCAGTCTTCATCGTCGGAATACGTGCTTCAGCTCTTAAACCGTTTCATCTTGGACGTGAAGATTGCCAAGACGCTGCTGTCTCGTCAAGGACTCAACTTCAAGTCGTTGAGTTTGATGGCTCAAGTCGGAAGCGTCGTCGCGACCAAGTATGGTCCTGGCGTGGTCACCGCCGTTCGGGGAGACACCAAACTCGAGATTGCCTTCCCATGGAGTCGTGAGTCCTACCTCTCTCCTTCTTCAATCCTCTCTGTCGGCGCGGTCGTGCGCTGCCGTACCTTCGGTATTGGCATCTTGCGCTCAACCCACTACGATCGCGGGTTCTGTCAAGTGCGTTTCAGCTTCGGATTTGGAGTCGTCCGAGTCCAAGACCTCAAACCTGAGACGTCGTCTGCCGGTGATATGTTCAAGCAGCAAGTCCTCTCTGGCGGACTGATCGTCGGGGACCCAGTGATCACACCGTTTGGTCGTGGGAGCGTTCGCGCTGTGCATTACTTTGGTCAAGCGTCCAGTGACAAGGCAACCAACAAAAAACGCGACGGAATAGTAGCAGTGAATTTGATTACTGATGGCGACGACGAGAACAGACGTCATATCCCTGTAGCATTCGTGCACCTCCACCAAGCTTTAACGAACTACCAGTGACGGATTCACCCCGACAGGCTTAATCAGAAATGATCTTGCAACGTGACTTGAACTTACGCATCAAAGTAGAATCCAAAGGGCTTGTCAGCGACGTACGCACAGATCTGTTTCGGTTCCAAGTACGAGTCGAGGCCGAAAGGTCCAAGCTCGCGGCCGGTTCCGCTCTTCTTCAGGCCACCCCACGGGAGCTGGATGAGACACGGCTGCGAGCAGTTGTTCCACACGATACCCACACGGAGTGCTTTGGACACCCGTTTGAGTTGGTCATTGTCCGAGGAGAACACAGCGCCTGCCAGCCCAAACTCCGAGTCATTGGCCAAGCGGATAGCCTCTTGCTCAGTCTTGAATGTCATCATGGACAGCACAGGCCCGAAAATCTCTTCACACCACACGCGCATGTGCGACCCCACGTGCGTGATCACAGTGGGCGGTACGTAGTAGCCCACGCGCTTCTGCTCGTCGCTCAATGGTGTCTGCACGGCGATGGTCGCGCCCTCGGTGCGCGCACTCTCGATGTAGCTCAGCACTTTCTGCTGCTGCGGCTGGCTCACCAGTGGACCGATCTTGACGTTCGCACTCAGCGGGTTGCCCACCACGAGCTTGGCGGTCTGCTTCGTGAGCATTTGGAGCAGCTCCCCGGCGACGTCTTCGTGCACCAACAGCCGCGAGGTCGCGCTGCACACCTGCCCATTGTTGCCGAAGCACCCGAACATGATCCACTCGACTGTGCGGCGCAAGTGGACAGCGTCGAACACGATCGCGGGTGACTTGCCCCCGAGCTCGAGCGAGACGTTCTTGACCTCAGCGGCCGCGGCACCCATGATGCGCACGCCCGTGGGCACGCTGCCTGTGAACGCGACCTTTTGGACCAGCGGGTGCTCGACGAGCGGTGCGCCGGCCTCAGCCCCGAAGCCAGTGACCACGTTGAGCACGCCGGCGGGGAGCCCGACTTCACTGGCGATGTGCGCGAGCTGCAGCGCCGTCAGCGGTGTCAGCTCGGATGGCTTGAGCACGACCGTGCAGCCCGCCGCGAGCGCCGGCGCGACCTTCCACAGCGCCATGAGCAGCGGGTAGTTCCACGGGATGATGGCGCCGACGACGCCCATCGGCTCGTAACGGAGACGCGCAGCATACTCGTCGTTTTCACCGCAGTCGACACGCTCGTCCTGACGCGCATCCAGCGTCTCGGCCAGTCCGGCGTAGTAGCGGAAGCACGCGGCGACGTCGCCCATGTCCCACTCGGCCTCCGCCAGCGACTTGCCCGAGTCGAGCGTCTCCAAACGCGCGAGCTGTGGCGCGTGCTTGTCGACGCCGTCGGCCATCGCGCGCAGGTACACGGCGCGCTGCGCGCCCGTGGTCTCGCCCCACGTCGCGAACGCCGCGTTCGCCGCGCGCACGGCCGCGTCCACGTCCTCGCGCGTGGCGCGCGCGACTTGCTGGAGCACGCGCTCGGTCGCCGGGTCCACCACGTCAAAGTACTGCTTGAGCTGCGGCGCGACCCACGCGCCGCCGATGTAGAGCTCGCGCAGCTCGGGCAGCGGCGCCTCCGTCGCAGTGGTAGTGGACGCCATCGCAGGGGTCTTGCTGGTTCTTCGCCGCTTGCTCGCCGGTCGGTCGATCTTCAAGTGGGGCAAACAAAGAGATCTTCTGCTCTTGATACGCAAAACGGATTCTGAGGAGCTCCTAACTTTATTTTGGGCTATTCTCAGAGTCCTAATTGGGTTCTCGTGTGCTGCTTCGATCGAACTCGGCAGATCCGCAGTTGCTGAGACCAGGAAGATGTGGCGACGCGTGCTGCTGCGTGGCGCGCACGCTGCCAAGGGTGCCACGCGCGCCGCGCACACGCGCCACGGGGCGCGGCAGCTGCCATCGGCGCTGGCAGTGTACGCGCTCGCGGCGGCCGGCGCCACGGCGAGCGCCGCCGTTGTCTACGCGCGAAGTGGTGCGTGGCAAAGAGATCTTTGTTCGGTGATGGTTGGGCTCATGCATGCGACACTATGGCGGTTTCTCTGCCTTCACAGACCGAGACGTGGCGCTGCTGGAGACACCGCCGCCGCCGCAGTTGCCGCCGCAGAGCGGCAAGCGATACGAGCACCTCACGCGCAGCTTCATCGCCGACGCCGTCGAGAAGGCGTTCCCCGCGGTTGTGAACGTCGCCGTGGACTCGGGCTACTTCTCGAGCAACGGCTCGGGCTTCATCATCTCCAAGGACGGGCTGGTCGTCACGAACGCGCATGTTGTGGCGCGCTGCAACCGCTACTCCAAGATCCAGGTATTTTGCGCGGGGCTCCCGCGTGGTCTCTTGGGGAACGGTGCGCGGCTGACGTGTTCGGATTGTGTGAATAGGTGACGTTCGCCGACGGCAGCAAGTGCGCCGCGAGCGTGCACAGCAGCGACCCGCTCTCGGACGTCGCGCTGCTTCAGATCGACCCGAGCGAGCAGCGCGAGTGGCCGACCATCCAGCTCGGCACGTCGTCCGAGGTGCGCGCCGGCGAGTGGGTCTGCGCGCTCGGCTCACCGTTCTCGCTCCAGAACAGCGTAAGCGCCGGCATCGTGAGCGCCGTGGCGCGCCACAGCAGCGAGTTGGGTTTCCCGCAGAAGGGCGGCGAGTACATCCAGACCGACGCGGCCATCAACTCGGGCAACTCAGGCGGCCCGCTCGTGAACCTGGACGGCCAGGTGATCGGCATCAACACGATGAAAGTGGACGGCAGCGTCGGCATCTCGTTCGCGATCCCGATCGACACAGCCGCGCAGGTCATCGAGCAGTTGCTCGCGCACAAGAAGGTCACCCGCGCGTACATTGGCATGCAGATGATCAACTTTAACACGCGCGAGCTGCGCGAGATCGGACGGTGCGTACAAACCGCACAAACGGTGGCAATGGGGTATCGAACCGTGGCTGAGTCGCTGTGTGATGGGTTGCAACAGCATGTTCCCCGACGTGAACGAAGGCGTGATCATCAAGTCGGTCGTTCCCGGCTCGCCCGCGCACAAGGGCGGACTGCTACCGGGCGACATCATCGTCTCATTCGACGGGAAGATCGTGAAGAGCACCAAGGACATCATGACCGCCGTGGGCTACGCCATCGGCCGCAAGATCGAGTTGCGCGTTAAGCGTCGCGGCGAGTCGGCGCCACGTGCGCTACAGATCGTCACTGAGCCCATCCCCGAGACGCTGATCCAGCAGCGAGCCCACTAAAGAACCGGTTGATTTGATTGATTGATGAGTATCCCTTTAATTTATGTTAGAAGCTGGCGGCCGATCGGGTGCGCGAGGAAGACGTCGTAGATCTCCTGCGGCGAGCATCGCAGCATGAGCTTTGGGAACCGCGAGGCCTTGGCCTTGCTCTGCCGAAGAACCCCCGAGCGGCTCAGCTCGTCGCAGATTAGCAGCAAGTCGCGCAGCCGCGGCACGGGCGTGAGCGAATGCGTGTTGCAGAGCACGGCGAAGCGGTCGAGCACGCTCTCGAACGCTGCGTCCTCGCGGTCCGTGCGCTTGATCTCCATGCGCAGCGCGATGAGGAACACACATTCGAACTTGCGGCAGTCGCGCAGCCGGATCAGCGGCGCTGACACGGACGTCGCGGCCTGCGCGGTCTGCATGTCGTCGGACGTCACAACTGCGCGGTCGTTTGACAGCAAAGCACCGCCGCTAGTGGTTCGGCTCGGCACTGACACCAGCGTCGTCTGCGAGAGCCGCTCGATCGCGACTTCGGCGGCGCGTCGGCAGAGTGTCAGCGCCTGCCGTGCGTCCCCCGAGGCGTGGGCCACGTGCTTGCAGCAGATCTGGATGGCTTCGGTGCTGAAAATATTGAGCTTGGCAAGTCGCTGGCGCACGATGCGCTCGAGCTGGTGCGACGTGTATGAGCTAAAGATGAGCCGGTTGCTGCCAAGGCGGCTGCGCACCTTCTGCTCGAGACGCTCGGGGAGGTCCATGGTGTTGGCGATGCCCACGACGATGAGCTTGGACTGGCTCATGGCCTGCCACTCGAGGATGTTATACAGCACGACGCTCTTGCCCGTGACCAGAAAATCCATTTCGTCGAGCACGAGCAGCACCGTCGGCCTCTGGCTCGCGCTGCCGTGCTCGAACTCGGACGCGAGCATTTGGCAGATGCGCGCCGGCCCGAGCGAGCGGGGCTACAACACATACACAGAGAAGCACGTTAGATAGGTGGCGTAAGATCGCCCTGTGGTATCGCCTTGTCCGGCACATACCACCTCGGTGGCGCCTGTGACAGCCCGCCAAATGGCCTCGTACGCGACCTCCGGCTTGGGCAGGTGCAGGCCGTTGATCTCCGTGTACACGAAGGGTGGCAGCCCCTCGATACTACACTCCTTCTGGAGCTCACGCACGACCTCGCGCACAATTGACGTCTTGCCCGTGCCCGGCAGTCCGCTCACGTACAGTGCGCCGCTGGACGCGCCCGTGCGGATCGCTTGCTCCAGCAGGTCGTGGATCGCGTCGAACTCGTCCTCACGCGCAGTCGTCTGGTCTGGCGCGTGCGAAAGCAGCAGCTCCTGGCAGGCCGCGCGCAACTTTGCGATCGCCGCCTCGGTTTCAGGTGACAGCGTGGCGGGCGCAGCGCGCGCTTCGCCGTTGGACGCTGCGGCGCGGTTACGCTTTTGACCGACGACGACCGATTCCTGCGCACCGTCCTATGATACATCACTATGGATTAGAACGCACAAAGCCACGACAACGGCAACGCAGACCTCGTGAGGCATCACAAACCGGAGTGATCTCACGGGCACGCGCGCTGCATTGCCACGAGCGGTCGCGGCGCGTGGTGTTGGGCGGCAGCCGAGCGAGCCGGTCGGTGTGGACGTCGAAGAACCCGACGATCGCGAACTCCACGTCGCTGTCTGCGTTGGCGCCATCGCCGCTGCGGCGGAGCGCCTCCAGTTCAAAGATATCCTTGGCACGGATGGTGGTCTCGACCCACGAGAGCGGCACGATCTCCAAGCTGTTGGACTCCCACACCTACCCGAAGACACGAGTCTCATCAGTCGCGTCGGGAGCGGTTGATACCGTACCTGTGGCGGATGGCGTACCTTCTCCGCGCCAGCCAGCGACGTCTCCACCGCCGGCGGCAGGTCGTCTGGGTGTGCCTCCTGGAGCTGCCGCGTGAGCATGAGCGCTGGGAAGAGCTGCCGCACCTCGACGCTCTTGGCGCCGTCGCGCGCCTCCCACAGCGCCGTGACCACCGCGAGCATCTCGCGCCCGCGCTCGTTGCGCAGCCGCACGCAGTCGCCCAGCCGCACGAGCGCGCGCAGCACGTCGCCCTCGATGGACGCGGCCTCGTAGAACGCGTCGCCCGCAGCGATCGCGACCACCGCGCCCTCCCAGCGCCACGCGCGGCTCATGACGGAGAGTTGTGGGCCAGCCCGCGAGAACTGAGCTGTTCGCCAGCTTCATTAGCTTCAGTAGCTTGTTCTCTTAGTCTGGGTTAGGTATAGATTAGCTTCTTTGGATTAGTCTCCGTTGGACACTTACCTGGTTCGTCCCACTTCATAACGTTACTTCAGCCCCTGGGTTACAGAACGTCGCAGTAACCCAGTGCGGAATGTTGGTCAGGTGGCTTCGGCCGGGGCGCTTTGTGCCTCATTCCCGCAGAAAAGAATCCGAGTCTCGCGATGGCCGAGCCCAAGCTGCCGCCGACGTTCAAGCCGCTGCTGCCGTTCGTGCGGCGCGCCGAGGAGCTCGAGCGCGACTCGACGCGCCCCGAGTCCAAGCTCATCGCGTACTTCTGCCGCCAGTACGCCATGGAGATGGGCATCAAGCTGCGCGAGAACGACAGCTCGAACGAGTCGACCAACTACCTGCTCGCGCTCATGGACCGCCTCGAGGAGGACAAGGCCAAGCTCCCGGCGTTCACGCAGGACGAGGGCAAGGAGATCTGCGAGGACTTTGCGCTCGAGATCTTCACCAAGGCCGACGACGAAGACCGCGCCGGACTGGCCGACAAGTGAGCTGGGGGGCCACCGTTCGTGGCGGGCTAAAGGAAAACTCGCTGACGCTTTGGATGCTCGTGCGTGCATCAGGAACACGGCGCGCACGTTTTACGCCGCGAGCACGTTCTTCGACATCCTCAACCAGTTCGGAGAGCTCTCGGAAGATGTGCGTGATTTGATGGACCTCGCCCTTTTCATGACGGCAGAACGTATTATTGACCCACTCACTGCACTCGCATGGCAGATGACGGAGAAGCGTCGGTATTGCAAGTACAAGGCAGCTACGATCTTGAAGGCAATTAAAGAGGGCATGACCCCCGCTCCTGGGCCTCCTGGAGATGGATACGCCACGGTGAGATAGTGTTGTGGGGTGCTCCATTGTTATTGGCAAGGCTATCTCTGATCAGCTCGTGCTTGTTCTGGATTAGGGTGATGGCTACACTGACGACGCATCCAGCCAAGCCAGCGCGCCAACCCAGACGGCTCCCAGTATGCCCAACTTGGGTTCGTTGTCACTGAATGACGTTCCAGCCGCGCCGAGCGCAGCGCCAATGTACTCGCCGACGCCCAGTGCCAGCAGTGAACCTGCGGCGTTCCCATCGTTTACATCGTCAGCATCGAGCTTCGGCCCCTCTGGTGGTGACTCGCTGGGTCAGCACAGCAACTCATGGAACGGTTCGATAACCCCGTCAGCTCCGACACCTCCGCCGGCCTATGCGCCACCGCCGGCGCAGTCGCACGCTGCCCCTCCAACTCCTGCGTACACACCGCCGCCCGCACAAACCTACTCGGCCCCTCCGCCGCCGCCTCAGCCAGCCTACACGCCGCCGCCGCCGATGGCTGCTCCCCCGCAGGCGCCTATGAACACGCCCTACACACCCCAGACGGTCCCCGCGAGGAACAGCGCGAAGCCCGTATCTCAGAACGAGATTAACGATGCCATGGAGTGTGCGAAGTTCGCTGTCGCAGCCCTCAAGGTGAGTGATCGGTTGATATACTCCATGTGGGCCACGTGTACGGACTCACAGGATTGTGCGGTAAAATAGGTCAAGGACATCGAGCTCGCAATCCAGAGGCTCGAAATGGCCCTAAAGTGCATCAAGTGATCTGGGCCGGGTTAGTTCCCTTTTGTCTCGAGCCAACAAACACTTCAGAGCAATACACGTCTATTGGGGGTCAGATGTGGCAGTGTCTTCCTGCTTCTCGTGCTTCACTTCCACGCCCTTCCGGCTAGGAAGCGTCTTGAGCGTGGCCTCTTTCCAGTCCTTCGTCTCGCCGAACCGCACGAGAATCTCGAACACTGCAACACGACACAAGCAACGCATATCAGTCACGATCCAAAAAAGTCCAATCACGCGAGGCGATAGCATTGTCTACGCACCGTGGTTGACAGTGAGTACGCGCGTCGAAGAGCCCATCTGGAGGTACTCGTCTAGCGGCAGCTTGGCGGTCGCGATGCCCTGCTCGACAGCCTTGTTGTACGTCGCTCCCTTGAGGCGATTGCGGTCCACGATACCACCAATGATGTACACCTAAACGAACTCCAACCATGTCAGCTATCGCGCCAGGGCAAGGAATGGACGGCGTCGCCTGCTCACCTTGTCTTTGTCAAGTTGCGTGATGATGTTGGGCGAGTCCGCGGTCAGGTACACGAGCGACTCTGTCTTGAACATCTCAATGTAGCTCAGCGGCGTCGACCTAAACTACAAGATGCAAACACAGCACAGCTGTTAAAATGGGGTTTCGTCGGCCTTGTAGACGACCCTCCGATGAAACGTACAGCCAACCACTCCTCAAAGCCGCTAATCTTCATGAGACTGTCCTTGGTGTCGCCCCGCAGAGAAGTAATCGTCGCGCGCACGGGCGCGACACTTCGGCGGTTCACGCCGTACGAGAACCTATTGGTCAAGGCACCACACAACGACGCATCAATGCGCTGCCTCAACCGTGATCAATAGGAGCAAGACCCGCATCCCACGCACATGATCTGCTGGGAGAGACTCTTCTTCTCCTTCTCGGTCATCTGCTCCTCGAAGCCGCAGTCGATCACGACCTGCAGACCCTCCTCGCTCGCCATCACGTACGCCTCGCGCTTGGCGCTCGCGCGCTCGCGGCGGCGCAGCACGGCCTCCTCGCTCATGTCGAGCTCGGCGGGCGGCGCGAGCTTGCGCTTCTCGGCCTGGAGCTCCTTCTTCTGCTGCTTCTTCTTCTCCTTCTTCTGGTCCCAGTACGCGGACCGCTTGGCGCGGCGCTGCGCGCGCTTGCTCAGCGCCAGCTCAGCGTCCTCCGCGGCCGCCGCGGGCGGCGTCGCGACGCTCGGCAGCGTCGTGGCGGCGGTCTCCATTTTGATCTGATCGTCCATTCTGATGCGGGGCGTCCTTTGATGGCCCTCATTCGGTGGTTAACTTAACGCGAGCCACCACTGGACCCACCCCCATTAAGTGAACCTCGGTTTTGGTTCCGTGGATTGTTCTGTTGTTGTGGGATCTGTGTGTCGTCAGTTGAAGCTCTGACCCCAACTCACAGAACGAAGAGCTCCAAAGGGGGAGGAAGATCCGCTCGCCGTGCTGCAGTTTCCATCCGCCTGAGTCGCAGCCACTTCGTCCGCCACAGCCACCAGCATGGCGTCGCTCGCGGACGCGATTGTCAAGGGCGGCGTGGGCACCATCGGCGTGATCGCCAGCGCCTACACGCTCACCAAGTTCATCATCGCCACGCCCGTCAAGGTCGGCGACCGCAGCGACGAGGAGCGCGACAAGGACCTCGTGCTCTGCGTGGACACCAAGGCCTTCGCGCCCGCAGCCTTCGCGTTCTTCCTCGAGGCCGTGCGCGCGCAAAGCCGTCTGCGCATCGACAAGAAGCGCGTGCACCTCCACAAGCCCGCACCCGCGCCGGCACCCGCGGCCGACGGCGAGAATAAGGACGCGGTGGCCCCACAAAAGGACCCGGCGGCGCTCGCGGAGGCCCACGGCGAGGCATACTACCTCGTGGGCGCCACCAATGAAGTGCTCAAGCAGATCAAAGCGCGCAAGGAGAAGGCGCAGCACGCCGAAGTTTTCGACGAGGCCGACGGCAAGCCGCTTACGTCGGGTGAGCGCATCGAGCTCATCATGTTTGAGCTCAACCGCCTGGTCGTGTTTGCGCCGCCAGCGGGTACGGAGGCTAGTATCCCGAACCCGTTCCAAGAGAATGACTCGCTCTTCGCGCAGGCGCTCCACTCACGGCTCATCAAGGAGCACTTCCCGCTCCACGACGACCGCGAGCGCCACGAGCTCGTCGAGACCTGGGTCAAGAAGTACGACCAGCCGCAGCCGATCGACGCCGTGCACGACTACTTCGGTGACGAGATCGGCTTCTATTTTGCATTCCTGGGCATGTACACCTGGTGGCTTATCGTGCCCACGGCGATCGGCGTCATCGTGTTCGTGGTCGAAGTGATGACCCCGCACAGCGCGTATGGACGGGCGTTCTACTCATTCTTCGTCACGAGCTGGGCGACCGCGTTTCTAAAGTTTTGGAAGCGTCGAGAGAGCACGCTGCGCAACCAGTGGGACATCAGCTTGACCGACACGATCGCTCTGGACCAGGAGCGACCGGAGTTTACCGGCGAGCGCCGCTACGACCCCGTGGAGGACCGCCACTTCACCTACTTTTCGTCCATCAAGCGCATGCAGCGCTACCTCTTGACCTCGGTCGTCACGCTTGGTGTGCTCGGTGTGATCATGCAGCTCATGTTTGTGTACTTCGACATTGACAAGTGGGTGAGCGAGCAAGTCACCGCCGAGAAGGGCTGGGAAGGGTACTACCAGTACGCGTCGCTCGGCCCGTCGATCGCGTACTCCGTCGTCGTCCTCGTGCTCGATATGAAGTACCTCGAGCTCGCGACGTGGCTCACGAACTTTGAGAACCACCGCACTGACGCTGATGTGAGTGGCATGAAACAGCAATTCGCTTCGGTTTTGCGCTCGTGTACTGATCCGATTGTCTTTGTTCGTACAGTTTTCGAACGCGCTTGTGCTCAAGCTTGCATCATTCTACTTCGTGAACAACTTTGGTTCGCTGTTCTTCCTGGCGTTCCGCTCACGTGACATGGAGCTGCTAGAGCAGACGCTCAGTTCGCTGCTGATCACCCGTCAGCTGATCGGCAATGTAAAGGAACAGCTCGTGCCGTACTTCACGGCGACGTCCTCGCTCAAGGCCGAGGCAGGCAAGATCGCGAAGGAAGAGCACGTAAAAGTGGCCGTGTTGAGCAAGGTCGACGCCGAGCTGCTGTTCCCGACGTACGACGGCACTTTCGACGACTACCTCGAGCTGTTTGTCCAGTTTGGGTACGTTCTCCACGGCAGCGTGAAGTCTCGTGTGGTGCTTGCTTTAGTGCTAACCCGCTTTCCCTCGCAATGTGATCTAGCCAAGTGACACTGTTCGCGTCGGCGTACCCTCTGGCTGCGTTGTGGAGCCTCACCAACAACATCATGGAAATCCGCAGCGACGCGTTCAAGTTGTGCGCCAGCTTCCGACGCAGTCGCCGCATCCCAAGCGCCGGCATCGGCACGTGGTTCTACGCGTTCAACGCTCTCGGTTACATGTCCGTCATCACCAACTGCGCGATCATCGGCCTCCACTCGGGCCTGCTAGACAAGGTGTTCCCCGCGATTTCGTTTGCCGGTACATTGATCGCCATCGGCGCTTTTGAGCACATCATGATCGGCATCAAGGTGTGCATTGAGCTGCTGGTGCCGGATACCCCGACGAGTGTGCTAGAAGCGCAGCGGATGGAGCGCGCGGTGCTCCGCAAGAAGGCGATTCTCCAGGCGGAGCTCTCGTCACGCAAGCTTGTGCTGCAGGTAGAGCAATCGGAGGCCCGCATGTCGCTGGACTCGACCGCCAGCGGAGACGTGGACAAGACCGCGAGCCGCGAGAAGATGATCGAGTGGCTGCGCCAGGAGAAGGAGCGCCGCGCCAAGCTCGAGGAGGAGGTCAAGACGCTGAACGACCTGTACATGGGCTGGATCCGCGAGGAGCAGGAGAAGCGCAAGACCGCCGAGGCCAAGGTCTCCGAGCTGCTGAAAGAGTGAGTCGTGTCGAGGGCGGCCACCGTGGCTGCCCGAGGGGATTCATATTGTGGCTCTGACGCTGACTGGAGATTTCTTGTGGTGGCGCTCGCAGGGCCGAGAAGCCAGAGCCCGCGGACGTCGCCAAAGCGCATTGAGGCGGCGGAGCTGCTCGCCGGGCAAGTTGCCATCGCGAACAGGAATGTTGGTAGCTTCATCTCAGAATGACAGTGTGGCCGTTGATTGGCCAAAATCCAGAAACGGTTGTCCGATTGTGGCGAACGGTCCTTGGGTCGAGTAACCCACGGGTGTCAGGGGGTTACGCTTCTGATGGGCGTTGGACGATTCGCGGGTTTGGTGCTCTGGTTCCCTAGCCCACAAACCCGGCCCGTTTTTCGTCGTGGGAGGCCAATCTGGTTAATGGCGGGTCGGGTCGAACCTATGTGGGCCGGGTTGGGCGGGTGGGCGCGGGCAGTTCCTTCCGTTGGGTCAGTCAGCTCTCCGGTCCGCGCGGGGCGGGAACGAAAGTGCGCTTGCTCTGTGTGTATCGCGCGATCGAAGGAAAGCCCGAAAGCGAGGAAGGAACGCTCTCCCCTCCTCCCCTCCCCTCCGCTCCGCTCCCCTCGTCCGCTCCGCCCCATTCGCGCCGCGGCACTTCGTATCTGTTCTCCGCGAAGTCATCCCTCTCCCCTCCTCTTTCTCTCCCCCACCTCCCTCCCCCCCCCTCCGCCACCATGTCCATGAGCCAGAGCGACCTCGACCGCCAGATCGAGCAGCTCAAGCGGTGCGAGTACCTCAAGGAGTCGGAGGTCAAGGCGCTGTGCCAGAAGGCGCGCGAGATCCTCGTGGACGAGAGCAACGTCCAGCGCATCGACGCGCCCGTCACGGTGCGTGCAACGGCACTCCGTGGCCGAGCGAATGAACGGGGATTAACCGTGTTGTGGCTGTGTGTGTGTGGTAGATCTGCGGCGACATCCACGGCCAGTTCTACGACCTCAAGGAGCTCTTCAACGTGGGCGGCGAGTGCCCCGAGACCAACTACCTGTTCATGGGCGACTTTGTGGACCGCGGCTTCTACAGTGTCGAGACGTTCCTG
>JAMFLL010000349.1:0-42336 GCA_027475725.1 Pythium rhizo-oryzae
GGAGATCAACGACGAGATCGGCCTGGGCTTTGACGACTGGGACCTCCAGTACTACCTCAAGCTCTTCAAGGAGAAGCTCCAGCGCGACCCGACCGACGTCGAGTGCTTCGACATGGGCCAGAGCAACTCGGAGCACTCGCGCCACTGGTTCTTCGGCGGCAAGATCGTTGTGGACGGCGAGGAGAAGCCGCAGACGCTCTTCCAGATGGTCAAGTCGACGCTCACGGAAGAGGCCAAGGCTAACTCGGTCATCGCGTTCCACGACAACTCGTCGGTGATCCAGGGCTCGGAGATCGTCACGCTCGCGCCGCAGGCCGCGGGCGGCCCCTCGGCGTACGTGGAGCAGGCGCTTGAGAGCCACGTGCTGCTCACGGCCGAGACCCACAACTTCCCGTCGGGTGTCGCGCCGTTCCCCGGTGCCGAGACCGGTACGGGCGGCCGCATCCGCGATGTGCAGGCCACTGGCCGTGGCGCCCACGTGAATGCCGGCATCAGCGCCTATTCGGTCGGCAACTTGCTGCTCGACGACTACCCGCTGCCGTGGGAGGACGCCAAGCTGCAGTACCCGTCGAACCTCGCGACGCCGCGCGACATCCTCGTTCAGGCGTCGAACGGTGCGTCCGAGTACGGCAACAAGTTCGGTGAGCCGGTTGTCTCGGGCTTTGCGCGTTCGTTTGGTATGGTGCTGCCGAACGGCGAGCGTCGCGAGTACATCAAGCCGATCATGTTCTCGGCTGGTCTCGGCCAGTTGGATGGCCGCCACTGCGAGAAGGGCGATCCGGAGGTCAACATGTGGGTCGTCAAGGTTGGTGGCCCGGCTTACCGTATTGGCATGGGCGGCGGTGCCGCCTCGAGCCGTATCCAGGACGTCAAGGATGCCGCGCTTGACTTCAACGCCGTGCAGCGTGGCGATGCCGAGATGGAGAGCAAGATGAACAAGGTCATTCGCGCGTGCATTCAGCTTGGCGACAAGAACCCGATTGTGTCGATCCACGATCAGGGCGCCGGCGGCAACGGTAACGTGCTCAAGGAGATCGTTGAGGTCCCGCACGACAAGCAGACCCCCGAGAACCGCGGTGGTGCGCGGTACGAGGTGCGCAAGCTCCTTGTCGGCGATGAGACGCTTTCGGTCCTCGAGATCTGGGGCGCCGAGTACCAGGAGAACAACGCACTTCTGCTGCGTCCCGAGGATGCCGACCTCTTCCACAAGATCTGCGAGCGCGAAAACTGCCCCTACTCGCTGCTTGGCCAGGTCACTGGCGACGGCAAGGTCGTGCTTCACGACGAGCAGGACGACTCGACGCCGTTTAACTTGGAGCTGGACCTCGTGCTGGGCAAGATGCCGCAGAAGACGTTCGTCGACAAGAAGGATGCGGAGGTGCTCAAGGAGCTCGAGCTGCCGGCGGACATCACCGTGCGAGATGCGCTTGACCGCGTGCTGCGATTGGTGTCGGTTGGCTCGAAGCGATTCCTCACCAACAAGGTCGACCGCAGCGTTAGCGGCCTCATCGCGCAGCAGCAGACGGTTGGTCCTCTTCAGCTGCCGCTCGCGAACGTTGGTGTTGTCGCCCAGACGCACTTCGCGTCGGAGGCCAGCAACGGTAAGGTTCCTGGTGTTGCCAGCGCCGTCGGCGAGCAGCCCATCAAGGGCCTCCTCAACGCTGGCGCCATGGCTCGTCTCAGTGTTGGCGAGTCGCTCACGAACTTGGTGTGGGCCTCGCTTTCGCGCCGTGGCCTTGCCGACACGAAGTGCTCGGCGAACTGGATGTGGGCTGCCAAGCTCCCCGGTGAGGCCGCTCGCATGTACGAGTGTTGCTCGGCAATGACGGTCTTCATGAAGGAGGTCGGTGTGGCTGTTGACGGTGGCAAGGACTCACTCTCGATGGCTGCCAAGGTGAACAAGGAGGACGTGAAGGCTCCTGGTACCCTCGTGATCACGATGTACGCTGCTTGCGACGATGTCGAGAAGACGGTCACGCCCGACCTCAAGACGCACGTTGCTGACTCGGTGCTTTACTACGTCGACCTCGGCAAGGGTGCTTACCGCCTCGGTGGTTCAGCGCTTGCGCAGGTGTACAACCAGATCGGCAACATTTCGCCGGATGTGGAGGACGCGGCTCTGTTCAAGAACGCGTTCAACGCTACCCAGCAGGCGATCAAGAAGGACCTGATTCTCGCTGGCCACGACCGTAGCGACGGTGGCCTCGTTGTGTCGCTGTTGGAGATGGCGTTCGCTGGCAACTGCGGCATCGAGGTTGATATCCCCTACACCGCCGCGGGCGAGCTGTCGACGAAGGATGTTCTCAGCGTTCTCTTCGGTGAGGAGCTTGGTCTCGTCTTCCAGGTCGCCGCTGGCACAGCGGCGGCTGAGGTGGAGGCCATCTTCGAGCAGCTCGCAGTGCCGCTCGTCAAGCTCGGCAAGGTCGACGCGAAGGGCGGTGACATCAAGATTGCCGTGAACGGTCAGAACGTGATCACGGACAAGACTGTCGACCTGCGTGATGTGTGGGAGGCGACGAGCTTCGAGCTCGAGAAGAAGCAGTGCAACCCGGAGTGTGTTGCCCAGGAGCAGAGCTCGCTGCGCACGCGCACCGGGCCGTCGTGGAACCTGACGTACGAGCCGCTTCCGACGCCTGAGCGCCAGCTTAGCACCCGCAACCTCCACCGCGTGGCTGTCATCCGCGAGGAGGGCAGCAACGGCGAGCGTGAGATGCTGAGCGCATTCCACGCTGCGGGCTTCGAGGTCTGGGACGTTGTGATGTCGGATCTCGTGTCGAAGCGCTTTACGCTCGACGAGCGCTTCCGTGGTGTCGCGTTTGTCGGTGGCTTCTCGTTCGCTGATGTTATGGGCTCTGCCAAGGGCTGGGCCGGTGTCGTCAAGTTCCACTCGGACGTGCTCAAGCAGTTCTCGGCGTTCCGCGAGCGCAAGGACACGTTCAGTCTGGGTCTTTGCAACGGCTGCCAGCTGATGAGCCTGCTCGGTTGGGTCACTCCGTCGAACGCCAAGCAGCTCGAGGAGGAGACAAAGTCATCGGCGACGCCCCGCTTCATCCACAACGCCTCGGGTCGCTACGAGTCTCGCTTCGTGTCGGTCAAGATCGAGAAGTCGAACGCCATGATGCTTAAGGGCATGGAAGGCAGCTCGATGGGTATCTGGGTTGCCCACGGCGAGGGTCGTGCGCACTTCACGCACCCCAAGGTGCTCCAGACCGTGCTCGACAAGAACCTCGCACCGGTGCGTTACGTCGACGACAACAACAATGTCACGGAGGAGTACCCGTTCAACCCGAACGGCTCGCCCAACGGCATCGCTGGTCTCGTGTCGGAGGACGGTCGCCACCTGTGCATGATGCCGCACCCGGAGCGCGTGTTCCTCAAGTGGCAGTGGCCGTACCTGACGCCGAACCTCGCCAAGCTGCCCGCCAGCCCGTGGATCAAGCTCTTCCAGAACGCCAAGACCTTCTGCGAGGAGACGCAGTAAGCAGTTCAAGAGCGCTCTGGTTCCCAGATCCTCCAAAGCGAAGTGAAGCTCGGTGTGCTTGCTCCCCTGCACGTCCGTCCGTCCATCTATTTGTCCCACCCAGCACATGAACGAGCCAGCGTCTCGCCGATCCGGAGGCGACACGCGCCAGCGCCGAGTGCCAACGAGAAAAAAGCTCAATCACACACACACACACACACACACACACACACACATAGACACCTCCCTCTAGGGCGCCACGACGCCCCACGCAAACAAGTCACCTGCGTAAAAAGAGAGTAAAGGCCCCGCACAGTCAGCGTACTAGTTGCCGCTATCAGTAAAATCGCCATCACACCGTTGGAACTCGGTCATGCCCGATTCTCGACCACATACCCTCCGTCTGATTGGTTGAAATAATGGAAATCACGCTGTTGATTCGCGGAAACTCCACCAACCTTGAAGTTTCCCCACGAATCCGAAAAGCCGCGAACCAACAAAACGGCAAACTGAACCAACACCAGCAAAGAACACCACGATCCCCCCAACGCCACAAACATCCCAACGTTGGGCGGCCCCATTTTCGAGGGAACGATGCCGACGCCGCGGGAAACCAGGGCCGGATACGCGCGATCCTCGGCCGCCTCCGTGGCGCCGCCGCGCTCGGTGACGTCCTCGCGTCACCAATCGACCGGCGCCGCCGACGCGGCGCGGCGCCAGCGCGAGCGCGAGGCCGTGGTGCTGGCGCAGATCGTCGCGCGCGCGACGCGGCTCAGGCGGCGCGGCGCCGACTCGTCCTCGCTGGACGCAGAGCCGCCGCTCACGCTTATTGAACTCATCCAGGCGTCCAGCGCGGTGTTCGAGAAGCACGGCATCCAGGCTCCCGAGGACGCGGCGTACCACCGGCACTTGCTGACGCTGTCGCTGGACAAGGAGCGCGACTGGAAGACCAAGATCCAGCGGTTCGCGCTCACGCAGGCGCCGCGCGCGTCTCGCACAAACAGCGAGCTGGGCGGCGCCGTGGCGTTCTCGCCGCACGCGAGTTCCGTGGGCTCCGTAGCGAAAACTGTCGCAAAAAGAACCTCGATGGTGGCGTCCGAGGCCGGGTTTCAGACGCCTTCGAGGCGGCGCAGTGGCGTCGGTGCCGAGCCGCGAGCCGCTGGGTGGGTCCCGCCGGGCATCGCGTCCCGACCACCGAGCAGGCAAGGCAAGCGTCAGTCCATCGATCAATTTGGCGATATGTTAACGGCACCGGGGCTCAGTTCGCGACCACAAACCCCGAAAGAGACGGCATCGAAGGAGAATCAAGTGCGAAATGCGACCATGGCAGATATGAGCACCGCGACAGACAATGAGACGGTGGACAACTCGTATTCCGTGACGCCAGCACAAAAACTACACAACCTAGAGGCGATTCGAGCTAGGCTGAGTGAGATCTCAGGTGAGCTGGGTGGCGAAGAAGACCCCGACGAAGCTGACGATGATGAGGACAACGGCAGCGATGAGGGGGGCGCTGGTGGTGCTTCTTCGTATGCGTCTTACGGGATCGATACTCAGGATGACGACGATACGTTCAGCGAGAGTGTGAGCACAAGTGCACGATCTATTGCCGCGCACGCATTCTACCCTTCTCCTCCAAAAGCACCCAGTACAGTTCAAGAGGACTCGGATTATTTCGAGTCAGATGTACGCCCGATGGATAACCCACCTGAAACAATTGATGAGCATATGCGCCCAAAGTTCGCAGTCGACAGTTTTCGGCGCCTCGCAACAACGTTCCAAGAGTGGAAGGAGATCACCAGATTCCATCATCTTGTGCGAGAAGGCCAGCAACGAGAAATGCGACTGACACAATCCGTTCTACCGCCTGTTGCAACGTTCGCCATCTTCCGCTGGATCGTCATCACGCTTCCTGGTCGCCATGATGATCCACGCTCACGATCCGGTCTAGCTATTCCAACGTGTGTAGCATCAAGAGGAATAGCGGCATCCAATCCACGGCTGCTTCGTCACTTCACGGGAAGGCTTCTCGTTTGGACCGTCCACCGTATCTTCAAGACATGGGCTTGTTCGGCACGTGCGATAAAGACACACCGGATCAAATCCCTTATCCGAGCGAGAACAGAAGTTTTGCGTACGGCTTTTAACTGCTTACAGCGGTGGCACCATTTCACACGGCAGCGACGAGGAGCGAATGACCATGGGTTGTGGGTTGGAACGCTGCACGCACGAAGATGTCTACGGCGGACTATGCGAATCTGGCGAAAGGAGTTACACACTCGGCGACGAGAGCAAGACATGATGCAATCATACCGACGAAGACGTCTCAGAGCGACTCTGATGAGTTGGCGCACATGGACAAGGCATCGTCGAATGGTACAATACCATGGATCGAGGCGTCTACTTCGGCGATACCTTCGAGAGTGGAGACGTTCTCTTCTCTGGTCGGAAGAAGAACACAAGCAGATTGTGCAGGCACGAAGTCATTTTGCTCGTCGGGAGTTGACACGCTGTTGGTTGCGCTGGCGAGAGCGATCTCGAGGGTTCAAAGTGCAACGGTTGCAGGTGTTGAAGGCAACAGAATGTTTCTATACGAAGGCTGTGCGACGCATTTGGGCAGCCTGGAGAGAAAACCATACGACGAGAAAGAATCTCGCACAGAAGTGTGCTCGATTCACAAAGAGAAGGCGGACTCGCATCGTGAGATGTATCCTGCTCCGTTGGTCCCAATACGCACACCACAAAAAATGTTGTATGCTGACCGTCATGGATGCGTGGGTTCGCAGAGAAGAGCGGTTGCTGAAGCGAATATGGAGAGCTTGGACCTCTCATTTTGCACTGGCAATGGAGGCCGACAAAACTCGTACGAAGACATGGGAGACCTACCAGATGCGCAAAGTCTGGACCGCCTGGAAACGGAAAGCAAGCTTATTAAGACTCAGCACGGCTGTGAAGTCTTGCTTCGAGACGTCAACAACGCAAAGAGTATTTGCTACGTGGCAGAACTGGGCCAAGAGACAGCGATACTATCGTTGCCTCGTGGGCGATTGGCGAGGAGAACGAGACGAGCTGCTAAAGCGGCACGTGTTTGATGCCCTGCGTCAAAACGTGAAATTTGGCCGTCTCAAGCTCCAAGCCGCTCAACGTTTTCTCAACCGAAGTGGGGGCACTCGGCTTCGTTCGTACATGCTAGCTTGGCATGATGTCACCCGTTTTCGAAGAACCAGCCGCCGTGACGATGAACTCCGAACGGAGCAGTGGAGGAAAATCCAGCTACGTGGGTGTTGGAAGACTTGGCGTCAAGCATTCCACGTTGCGCACTGTGTCCAAATTGCTGATGGCGCGATGACGCAGAGTGTGCAAAGGCGACATTTTCACCTGTGGCGCACACATATTCAAACCCGACACGCTTTACGAACGCGTACTTCCCAGTTTTATAGATTCAAGCTCAAATTTGCTATTAGCAAGTGGTGCAACCGAGTCGATGCTAACCGAACTGACCGAAACGTCTTTGCGACAGTCGAAAACCGACGTGATGTCTTCATACTTCAGCGCACTTGGGGCGTCTGGCGGCATCTACATGGTAACGCGATACAACGAGAGTCACGAGCAGCCCGGGCCGTTCTTCAGTGGCAAGGCAAGCGAGTCGAGCTATGCTTTTTGGAGTGGAAAGCACTGCATATCAAGCGAAAGAAGCTGCTAGCACTCTTGATGATGAGGAGAGAAGGCGGGAAGGTAAAAAGCTTGTCTTCCTCCTGGCGAGCATGGCACGCCTACATTGCGCTGAAACATGAGAAAAAGATGCTCATCGAAGAATCCCGTCACCACTACGAACACCGATCGTTGAAGAGGGCAATTCGGCGTTGGCGATCCCGGCGTGAACAATCTTATGAGCAAGTTCTCGCAATCAAAAAGTGCATCACGCATTGGTCAAGTAACCAACGTCTTCGGTTGTTTGTTCGGTGGAAACAGCATGTACGTTTACGGCGTCTTGTACGAGCGATGGCTTCACTGAGCGGACGTAAGCTAGTCCAAAGATGCTTCGTGACCTGGTGTAAGTGGAAGCACCAACGAGATGTGGCAGCACTAGAGTTCGAAGATTTGATGGGGCAACTTTGCCACTGGAAAGCGCAAAGAGCTGTGAAAAAGCTTCGTGAATATGCTGTCGTATCGAAACGACTGTCATCTCTTCAGGGCCTTGTGAAGCTGGCAGGCTCGAGGGGATTGCAGACCACAACACTGCGGCGATGGATCTTGTTCACTGCGGCTAGAAAAAAGGTCAAGGTTGACAGAAAACTGCAAGTAGCACACATGGAGAAATTCCGGAAGCAATTGTGTGTGAAGCGCTGGGAAAGGCGGACCAAGCTGAAGAAGCTGCTTGCATCTACTCTCACGCACACTAAAACGCGGAAGACAAGCGATACCCTCGCTCGTATATTCTCTCGATGGCGCCAATATGTGACAGAGCGAAAAATGTTCAATGATCTAAAGCAGAAAGCCCATGTGTTCCAAGCGCTGAGCATGCTACCGACGTATTTCTATGCTTGGAGACGATATATTGATACGCAGAGGCGGAATCAACTCCTGGTTTTGAAAGCAAGTCAGCTTCTCTGCCATCAGCAGGAGTCGCGAGCCTTCAGGGCTTGGAACGATTTCACACGTCGTTCAAAACAGGCAAGATCTGCAATTCAATTGTGGCGAAATCAGTCAATGCTGGGTCGATTCGCGAGATGGAGAGCCTTTGTGGCTCACCAAAAGACGAAGGCTATAGCGATTGCTCATTACGAGTTGAACGCGAGAAAAGAAGTCGTTCGTGAGTGGCGTGCCGCGGCTCATCGGCAGAGATTGTTGAAGCATTTCACGCAGCTGTGGCACGCACAAACGACAGAGCAGTGCTTCAAACGATGGGCAACACATGCCAAGGTGACCAAGTGCGCACGCGCACTCCTACAAAGATTGCAGCAGTCTTCTCTGAACCGTGTCTTCAACTCATGGAAGGTGCTCAGTGTGAGACGCCAAGAGGTTAGAGGCGATATCCAGCGACGTTTTGCGCTTCTGTGGAATCAAGACAGGAAGATGACAAGCTTTCAACGCTGGAAAGCACTCGTAACCCAGCAAAAGCTGCTCAAGAAGCGAATAATTCAACGCATGACAAAGCAGACTACCAGGTATTTTGCCCACTGGAGATCCGCGACCGTGAATGAGAAAGCAATCGTTGGACGCGGTATCAAGGTCCGCCAAATCCAGACACGTCGTCTTTTGATTGCGTTTTGGACGGCTTGGAAACGTAGGAAACTCACACACGACACTGTCAATGCTTTTCGACGACGCGCGATGAACCAGTCATCTGAGGCTTTGGTTCGAGTATTGCTACAACAGTGGAGAGCTTTTACGCGCAAGGCCTTGTCAGTAAAGCGTGCCGGGATACAGAAAGACCGATGTACATTAAGCCGTGTATTCACAGCCTGGAGAGATCGATTCTTGGTTCCAAGACGGGCCGAGCGTACGGTCACAAACGATATTTGCAAGCGCCACGAGCTGCGCCTTATCAAAAGTGTGCTACTTCGGATGCGTGCCCGTATGACCATCAAGAACGCGTGCACTCGCGTCTTCTTACCTCAACTTCAACGGCACGTTATGCAGCAGGCGTGGCGATCGTGGTTGCGTTATCATATGAGGAAACAAGACCAAAAAGATGCAACACATCGCGTCCGTCTTGCTCTGGGATCGTGCCAAGACTCTGTGAAGCGCTTCGCCCTAGAGAGTGTGTCGAGGTGGCGGTTTCTCCAACAAGCTAAATGCCTAGACCACTGGCGTATGCTTATCAATCAGCTCAAGTGGATGCGTAAAAACACTGTCACGGCAATTCAACTGTGGGAGACCCGGCTATCTGCGTCTGCGTTTTACTCGTGGAGACGATGGATGACCTATCACAAGCTCAAGTGTACTGTTGAAGGGAGGTTTGCAAAGCACCGACAAACCCGTGCTTGGTTGTTGTGGTCGCTATTCCATAGAGACCAACAGTACCAGAGACGCCAGAGTGAGAAGGCATCAACTTTTCATCGGAAACATGCGCAAGCGGTAGCCTTGACCGCATGGCGAAGGGTACAAGCTCGACACCGACACTGCGCTTTGCTCGAAACGTCACTCACGTTATACCGGACCCAGAGATCGCTTCGCAAGTGGCACGGTTTCGCCGTGCACATGCGTTCATACCGGATGCAGCTTACAGTCGCAACTGTCGCTGCCGAAAACAAACGTATCTCCACCTGCTGGGGGCAATGGAAGCGGTTCGTGTCACATGTGCAGAGTCACCGACACGAGCTTCAACAGCATACGGAGCGGCTCCAGGTGCTCATTTTGTGTTCAACATTCCGCGCGTGGTTTTCATGGAGCCAACGACAGAGCAAGGTCAACCGCGTGCTTTCACTTATGAGCAGGCGATGTGGTGCAACCACGGCACGGCGAATACTGCACACATGGGCGAGCTATTCGAAAGGAAAATCGATGCAGCGAGATACTGTTGCCAAGTACGTGTACGAAAGTAAGACACGAAGGGGGATCCAAGCACTGCGATCTCATGCTCTAGAGGAAGTCGCGAAGCGGGACGGCTGTCGAAAGGCACGTCAGTGGGTTGAAGTTTTGCAAGGCCGGTTTGTCCGACGATCATTTCAGTCGTGGCAGCGATTCACAACGCTGGCTAAGAAGGTGCGCAATGCCGTGCGACGCTACAACACGAGCAAACTGCTTCCGAACACATTCAGCGCTTGGAAGGCTTTTATCATGCTACGGAAGAGCACGAATCTTCGACTTGAGAGAGCTGTGAGCTGCTGGCGATCTGTGTTCGTTCGGCGTGCGTGGAACGCATGGCTCGACCAGCACAGTCGACGAAAGGCGAAACGTGTCGCAAGTATTAAAGCTCAGGACCATTTCATACTCCACCTCCTCCGGCTCGTACTATCTTGCTGGAAATCGACAACGATCAAGAATCGGTCTATGAAAGAAGGATATCGAAAAATGCTGGTCAGATGGAAAATGCAGACAGCATATCGATGCTTTGCCAGCTGGCAAAGTCATACACTGCACCGCAAGGCAATATGCGTGAGTGCTGCCATTGTGTCGAGTCGATTTGAGAACATTCAGCTGCGAGAGGCTTGGGGCGAGTGGCGTCGGCAGTTCGTGGTGAACCAAGTTGGATTGCGAAAACGAATGGCCAGAGCGTTTGACAGGTGGCGCCAATGGCAGCAAGACCGAAGCGAGTGGGAACGATTTCAAACTTCCCAGAGCAGAGAACTGCTGTTGAACGTCCGTTGTCGGCAAGGCATTCGGGCATGGAGAGCCTTCGTTGTGCAGGCCAAGATGGCAAAGACTATGACGCTCCTGTCGAGTCGTTTCTCGAAGGATACAGTGGTGAAGCGCTGCTTCGAGAGATGGCTTCAGTACCTCGTTATCCGCCATCGAGAAAAAGAGAAAATGATGCGAGTCGTGGTCTGGATTCGGAATCGTCAGCTGATGAGCTGCTTCCGCAGTTTAGTCCAGTACGCTCATGGCCGACGGCAAAAGAAACAGCACCGAATGATAGCGATTACTCACGCTCGACGCCGGGTGGTTCTAGTAGTGTTCACAGCGTGGAGGAGAGTCGCGTCAATGGTTAAAGAGCAACGGACCAAGTTGCGTCGTTACGTGGACGTGATGCAGCACCTAAGCCAGCGCAAGAGTTTTATCGCGTGGCGCGATTATGCGTGGAAGCGCGTACAATTGAAGGCGACATGCGCGAGCTTGTTGTCGCACCGCACGCTGTTCACCACGCGCGCGCTGTTTGACGAATGGATCGGCTATACGCGCAAGATGAAGCAAAGGATGTTTGCCGATGCCAGCAATTGTAGACGACTCTATCACGGAACATTCCGTCAGTGGGGCAAGTTTCTCGTATTGACACGCATTGAGCGCATGCTAGGAGCAAGTGAGCAGCGCCTTCTGGAACGCTGCTTCGTGAACTGGAGAAAGCGGACTGTAATCCATACAACGGTGAGGCAACTAAGTCGTGAGAAGCTCGAGCGTGATCGGCGGGAAACGTTGGAGAACCACCTACATGCGTGGAAGTCGTGGACGCACATTCAGACCAAGTGCTCCAGCCTTCTTGCCAACGTCGCACTGGGGCATACGTTGCGGTTTCGATTCCTATTGTGGAAAAAGTACGCGGAGAAGACCAAGAGGCTTCAAAGATTGGTCGAGGGAACGGGTTCCTTGTCAGCAGGTTCACAAGGATTTGTTGAACGCGCCGTCGATGCGGGCGACGGAATACTTTCCGTCATAATTGAGCCGCAACCATCAGGTCAATTGGCTAGGATGGCGCGCTCTTTCCAGCGGTTCCTGATCGACTGGGATGACACGAGATCGGTGTGGCAACGGTGGCGCCATGTCTTTCACGCTTGCTTGTTTTATCGCATGCGACGGCTTTTCAAAGTCTTCAAAGCGTGGCAAGCTTGGAGCCAGCGACGTCGGTATGGTAAGCGTATCTGTTTGTCAAGGCACAGGACGCGTCAATTCGTGCTCAGCAAGACCGTGCTGATGCACTGGCGCGAGGTAGTCACAACGGTTAAAGCCATTCAGCGAGAACGACAGCGAGAACGAGAGCTGTTAGTTATTGTAAACGCTCAAATACTTCGCCACGACCGAAAGACACTGCAACGGCATTGGCAAGCGTGGCGGGAGCGAACTGAGAACAAGCGATACCTGCTAATCAGCGTGGACAGCTACCAGCGCGCCCGTGTGTTGACGAAATTCTGGCTGCTGTGGTCACACGATTTCGTCAGCGTTAAAAAGCACGAGTACCAAGTGCAAACAATGCGGTGCAATCAGCTCGCGGCAATGAAGGCCAGGCGCGTGATTCGATCTCTGGAAGAACGACGTGTTCGAGGACTACGGAATCGACACGCTATTGCCACGCTTCACACGCGGCGCCGTGGCCGTTGGCTTAACCAAACCTTTGATGGCTGGAAGTTCTATGCGGACACGTCCCGAAAGGCCCGCCTGTTGGGAGTTTTCAAAGAGCGGCAAGTTCTTCGGCGTGCCTATCAAGCATGGCGCGCGTGGCTTGAGGGTCGCTATCAACAAGTCTGTGCGGTTAATGAATTCGTCAGTAGACGAACGCAGCTTAAGCGAGCTTATGTGTTCCGGAGATGGCGTGTGTATCTCGAGCACCGTCGCAGAAGGGATGATGCCATGGCGCTCGCGACGACTCATCATCTCAGGCGACAGCTCCACCATCGTTGGCTTCGAGCTGTTCAGACTCGAATTGCCTGCCGTAAGATGCTTGAACGACCCCTTGAGGCACTGACGAAGTGGCGCCAGCAGCGCGCGATCACACGCTGGCACCATATTGTCACTCGTGATCGGCGGTTGCAAAAGCTTCGAGCGTTTGTACAGCGAAAGCACTTTTTTGCCTGGAAGCGCCATGTTCAGGAACAAGTCGCGGATCGATTTCGCGCACGACTGCAACGGATCAGGAGAAAGACAATCTTTCTGTCCTGGTCATGTGTAATGCGGCGTCAACGTCATCTAAGAAGCATTCAAGCACAGATTAGTGACGGACGAGCGGAGAAACTGGGACGTCAGTTATGGAGGGAGTGGCAGCTTTTTGTAGAACGCAAGCGAAACCAGCGAGTTGCACGAGACCATTCGAGACACGTTCTCAAGCTCAAGACTCTACTCTACTGGTACGACGCGGCTAAGGTAGCGATTCGCGCACGAGAGGATCGGCTCCTCGTTGCAGATCAGTTCCAAAGCTACATCAAAAAGCGGGCAGTGCTGCGGCGATGGGTGTCAACAGTGGTTCCAGCACGTCAACGTCACGCCGTTTTGCTGATATGTGTGTTCAAGATCCAGCGTGCTAAGATGCAGAGACTACAACAGGTTACCTTGCACGCGTGGTCCGATGCAGCTGATCTTCAACGTTTTAGTCGAGAGTGTGCAAACATTCTCGAGCAGCGCCGTATGGAGCGAGCGATCACAAACTGGCGTCGAAAGATCCACGAGCGTCGACGGCTCCAGCAACAGGAACAGGAAGCGGTCGGCTATCGCTCGAGCCGCCTTATGTCAGAGGTCTTTTTCCACTGGCAAAACTACGCGCTCGCCTGGAAAGATGCCGAGGCCTCGCACCAACGCAAAGCGACACGTCGAGCCAAGGCCGGTCCACCTCTCCCTTCACCACCACCCCCACCTTCGCCACCGCTAAACACAGCTCAAGACGACGTTGGTAGCGAAGAAGAGGACGAAGCAGAGGTGCGCTTCCGTCGACCTTTGAGCCCCATGAAGAAACGTCTGCTCGCCAAGCAACAAAACTCCTCCCAGGGCCCGCTTGTCGTGCCACCCGTGGTAAGTACCGCCCCAGTAACAGTCTGAGGTGATACCCATCGTTCACTGGACTGACCAACTTGTCTGCCTGTCTAGCCATCGTTTGCTGACGCCGCGACGCTCTCACTGGACGTCAAGAAGCGGCTCCTCGTGCTGGGCAAGTGGAAGCCCACGCACAAAACGCTCAGCCAAGTGTGACCAGTTATGTACCCATATCACATAGTCGAGGTAAGCTGGTCAATGTACCATACAAAGCAGGTTTTCAAAACCTCTACGAACGCATATTTGATCATGTCCGATACTCACGTCCTCCTCTCGTGGTGTTGCCTAGCACCTCTGAAACACGATCGACGTGGAAATCCATCCAATCGTTTCCAGCGTCCCGCAAAGCGTTGTCGGTCTAGCCAAGAGCTCATTTGGCCATCACGCGTCTCCTGCCGTCACCATGGCCGTCAAGAAAGCCAGCGTCGCCGCCAGCGACCTCTACCCGCTCGTCCATGCGTTCCTCGTGGGCGCCGGCATGAAGAAGGCCGCGCAGGCGCTCGAGAAGGAGGCCAAGCTGAGCCCGTCGAGCTTCCGCGCCGAGGACGAGCTGCTGGCGATCTACAAGCAGCACGTGGGCGCCAAGGGCAAGAGCGCGGCCGCGAGCCCCAAGAAGGAGAGCAAGATCCCGGCGACGTCGGTGCTCGACGTGGCCAAGAAGACGCCCGTCGTGAGCACGTCGTCCGCCTCGTCCGACTCGTCCGACTCGGAGGAGGAGAAGCCCGCCAAGGCCACGCCGGCGGCGGCCAAGAAGGCGGTGGCGGCACCCGCGAAGAAGGCCGAGTCGTCGAGCTCGAGCTCGTCGTCGTCGTCGTCCTCGGAGGAGGAGGAAACCAAGAAGCCGGCGGCGCCTGCGAAGAAGGCTGCCGCGCCGGCGAAGAAGAAGGACGAGTCGTCGAGCAGCAGCGACTCGTCGTCGGACTCGTCTGAGGACGAGAAGAAGGCGACGAAGAAGACGGTGACGCCGGTGGCCAAGAAGGCGGCGGCGCCTGTCGCGGTGAAGAAGGCTGCGTCGTCGAGCAGCTCGTCGTCGTCGGACTCGGACTCGGACGACGAGAGCGAGGAGCCCAAGGCCAAGAAGGAGGCTGCCAAGCCGGCCGTCAAGAAGGCGCCCCCCAAGAAGAAGGAGGAGTCGTCCTCCTCGTCGAGCGATTCGTCGTCGAGCGACTCTTCGTCGGAAGACGAGAAGCCCGCGAAGAAGCCCGTGGTTAAGCGCAAGGCTGAGGCCGCATCGAAGGCGCCCGCCGCGAAGAAGGCGAAGAAGGAGGAGAGCAGCTCGGACTCGTCGTCGTCGGACTCGTCGTCGTCTTCGGACTCGTCTTCCTCCTCCTCGGACTCGTCGTCCTCGGACAGCGATAGCGACGACGACGAGGACCTCCAGGCGAAGGACGAGGCGCGCCGCATCGAGGCCGCCAAGGCCGCGCTCGAGTGGAAGCCCAAGGAGATTGCCAAACCCGTGCAGGTGGAGACCAAGAAGGGCGGCGTGCCGTTCCAGCGCGTGGACGGAGAGTTCTGGTCGACCAAGGTCATCGACGACGACCGTATGAAGAACAACAGCTGTACGTTATTCTTTTGGAGGTGATATCATCGAGGTCCGGTCATACTAACTTTTCGTTTTCTTGCTTGCAGACGATGCGACGTTCGGCGGCACTGGTGTGGGCAGCAAGGCCAACAACGTGCTCATCAAGGTGCGCGGCAAGGACTTCACCAAGGGCAAGAACAAGTTCAAGCGCCAGACGTACATGTGCGGCGAGATCACGATGGCGTCCAACTCGTACAAGTACGACGACGACGAGTAAAGCGAGTGACGCGCTTTAACCTTATTTTGTGCCCATAGAGAAATCCATGAAATAGACAGATCCCACAAGCCGACAAGCCCGTTTGATTGATCGGGCGTGTGTGTTTTCTGCCGTGTAGCCTCGTCGCAGACGCAAAAGCCCACAGCCAACTCTCCCAATTTCCTTGTGTATCGGAGAGAAACAAAAGGATGAAGCCGTTGCCGTCGCCTGCGATCCCCGAGGTCATTGACCTCGCGGGCGACGACGACACCGCGGAGATGATGAAAGTTGTCGCAGCAACCGAACCGGTCGAACCGGTCGACGAGCCGACCCCCGAGCCGTCGGCGGTGGTTGCTGAGCTCTTTGATATGATCCGACGGATGGAAGACGACGATAGCGTCAACGTGGACAGAGTGGCGGGCATGCCAGGCGATGCTGGTGCTCCTCTCCGCGAAGCTATGGGTCCTCAACAGGAGCACTATGGACGTGGACCTCATGGCGCGCCGAACGCGACGGTGGTGGAAGAGATTGTCGGTGCGTTTTGGCATCCAGTACTTTCATCATACTGAATGGAGCTGAACTCGAAGGGCTTACTAACCGTGTGATTTTGGATAGTGGCCATGGAGGAAGACGAGCCGTCGTGGCTTGAGCGGAAGCTCGGCCCGTGGGTCGCACGCCACCGCGACGCGCTCCGCGTGTGGCTGCTCACGCTACTCGCGGTGTACGTGTCGTTGTTCATGTCGATGCTGCTACAAGACGGCGTGCGCGGGCTCAGCGAGCGCTCGCTGACGGCGGCGGCGCGCGATCTCCTGTGGGCCGTGCTCATGGGGATCATCGTGCTGCTCGCCATCGGCAGACACTACTGAGCGAGGCCAAGTAAAACGGAGAGAATGAAGCGTGCACGTGCTTAATGAGAAAGGAACGATGAAGGGACGTGAAGGTTTGTTACATGGTCTCCAGCCATAGCTGCAACTCGCCGAGCCCCGCCGTGGACGGCCGCCACGTCTCATCAAGGCGCCATTCTGTTTGATTTGGCTGCGGCCCGACTACTGACGCGGTAGAGAGCTGCAGCGGCACGTGCTTGACGCTCGAGGCGCCTCGGAATATGAGGACATTCTCCTTGGTTTGCGTGGAAGCTACCGCCGCTGTGCCGCCGAACATCGCAACCGAGAGCTGCTTGCTCTTGCGCTTGTACGCGAGCATTTTGGCCTGCAGCAGCTGCTTTTCCTGGACCAGCATTGGATCCACTGAGCCCGCGTCGCTCTCTTGGTTCTTCTTTCTGGCGTGCTCGATCGCCGCCGTAATGTCGGCCATCGCACTGTCGAACTCGTCGCGTAAACGGAATGCCTGCGCCCTTCGGTAGAGTGCCTTGACGCTCGCGGGGTCGATCTCGAGCGCCATGTCGGCGTGGTGGATCGCCTCGTCCAGGTGGCCCGTCTTGAGCCGACACGCCGTGAAGTTGAGCAGCGTCGCGAGCTTGAGCTGCTCCATCTCGTCGTCCTCCTCTTGTGTGTCTGGGAACAAGTACTCAAAGTACACGAGCGCCTTGTGGTAGTTGTACGCCGCGCGCTGATACTGGCCCTGCGCGAAGAACGCGTTCCCGAGCGCGCGGAACGACGCGCACGCGTCTAGCTTGGCGCGCGTGGTCATGTCCATGAGCTTTTGCTCGGCCGAGTGGTCGTGGTTGCAGCCGGCGGCCGCCGCGGCCTTGGCGGCGCGCTCCTGCTTCTCGCGCGCCTGCTGCTCGCGCTGCGCGAGCTCCTCCGGGTCCTCCCACGCGTCCCACTTACCGTACACGGCCGTCCAGTCGTGCGCCGGCTGCGCGTCGGCCAGCGCTGCCTGCGCCGCGGCCTTCTGCTTCAATGCCTCGACCTGCTGCGTCGTGCGCGCGAGCTCCTCGGCCGCCTGCTGCGCGAGCTTCTGCTTCTCGTCGCCCACACCCTCGAGCATGCGCAGCAGATCCGGCGACCACCCACAGGCCATGGCGCTTGGAGTCTTAAGGCTTCCTAGTGAGACTCTGACGGCGTCGCTTGGCGGGGCGACGGCGTCGGTGGTTTTGTCTTGCCTGATCTTTCTCGAACCCAGGTTGGCTTCCGGCCGAAAAACTAGCCTGATTCAATTAGGCTCAGTTTGGAGCTGTTCGAATTAGTATGGCTACACCATGTGTTGTCAGGTGAGTCCTGGTCCGAGGAAGTCGTGCAGTTGCTTTCTCTGATGTTCGTGGTCGACCATGGCGGAGTGTACAGAATAGAAACCGACCTTGCGGTCCCGAAAGTGTGTGGGAGAGGCACATAGTAAACTACCCGAAGGGACAAGTCGTCCATGTTATGTTTAGATCGTCACACGAGCAGTGTACTGAGTAGCAATTGGCCTCGTTCCGCCACGGACTCGAAGTCACGCAATGGTGTCGTCGCGCTCGGTGATGGGGCTGATCCAGGCAAACCCGCTCGGACGGCTCTTCCGGCTATGGAACGCTGCTCAGGTGGAGCTGCAAGGTCGGTACTCGCTCTCCCGGCTCCACGAGCTACAGTGGCACGCGCAGGCATCCTCTCGCTTCCGCAACCTCGCGACTCTTTGCTTGTCACCGCTGCTATGTCTCCTGGTCGTCACGACGTTGGACACTCTTCCGGTCAACGCACCAGAACTGGGCTATCTCCAGCAGACTGGCTGGGACACCTTCCGCGTGGGGTTCGCTGGCTGGATCCTGGCATACATGATCGCTATGCAGGTGCACCAGAGCTCCCCGACGTTGCCCCTCTCGAGGCTCCGACACTGGTTGATCTCTCTAGCCGGCGGCTTGGTTTGCGCGGTAGGGTACGCACTGCTTGGCACCTTCGTGGCGTTCCCGACGCCTTTCGTCGTCCAGATCTTGACAGGACCGTGGTTCGCGACGCTCACGACGGGGCTCTACCTCTCGTGGCACCACGCTCTTCGCCAAGACGCCGTCGCTCGCGATAACTTGCGCCGTTACGTAGTTGTGTTCGGCGTGCAGCTCGCTATTGTCCTCACGTACACGGCCTACAACATCGCATTCACGTCCGTCGCATCCACATACCAAACGTACGTCGCATTGTGCCTGCCGCTGCTCAAGCTCGTCTTTAAAAACATCGTCAACCGAGGCGTCTACCACATGGAGGATCTCGCACCCACCACGATCGTCTTCAACGTCGATGTATTCCATGCGCTGTTTGTGTCGTCGACGATGCAGCAAGCCAAGACCGGTGGTTCAATCATCGTGGTCATGGTGGTCGACGTCGTCCAGCTCATGATCGCGTTCTTTGAAGTCCGAGTTGTGATGGTTCGCATCCGCCGGCACGTCGCTAAGTGCGATGGTATCAAACAGACCGAGACGCGTCAGCTAGAATCCCTTGGCTTTATACAGTTTACACAACACATCCTGGACTCGTACCCGCGCGTCAACGCCCATCCACAATTGGCGCACCCTCGTCATCTTCGCAGCAGAACGGCGCGGCGATTGCTGCTGCGTGCGCAAATACAAGTTCACGCAGCCTCAGCCGCAGACGCACCAAAGAGCGGCCTGAACCTCACTGCCATGCCAGCGCCGCGCGCATCAGTCATTGAAACTGCTAGCGAGCTCGATTGTACGCAGCAGCTGTCTGCCTCCGAACACATGCGGCTTCGGATCGTGCAGGACGTTCTCAAGCTTCTTCACATGGTCGAGTTCTACCTGCTCATCGAGTTTGCTGAGGTGCTCGTCGCCACGGTGTCGAGTACGTGGCCATCACGCTTGCTCCTGCTCTTGTTCTCATGCAACGCCCCCGCTCATACTTCTCTTTGTCTCGACAGCGCTGTACTTGTTTGTCCTCAGCTTCCTACCGATCCGAGTCCACTACAAACCGCTGGCGGCGCTCACAGCCGCTGAAATGAATACCGCGATCACGCAGGTCGCAGTGTACGCGACGCTGGAGCTGCTCTCGTTCGTCGTGCTCTGTGTGGTGCTCGATCGCGTGCTCGCGTGGCGCGTGTCTCCGATCTCGCAGCTTGCGTTCGTGCTGCGCAAGCACATGCGCATCGTGCAGACGACGCTGGTGATGTGGGTCTTCTTCGTTGCACAGCTCACGTTTGAGCACCTGGGTGCGGGTGTTCATGCTACTTCAATGTTCGAACGATAGCTTTGGACTGACTTGTGCCATAAGGGTACTGGCAGGCACGGACTACACTTTCCAGTTCAAGTGGCTTCGTAAGTCCAACGGTTTGGGCTGACAAGGGGCTTTCAGCACACGCAGCGTTGCATCGTACTTGTGGGCCGTTGGAGCTGCGAGCGGAGGTGAGATACCTTGGAGCGTTATGGCCCCAGCTGCATTCGTGTGGAAGAGTCCGAGTGGAGCTGGATCACGTCGGCGATAGTTCATATGAATACGAACCTCAACCGCTGGAGTGGGCGGGCATCACGACGATAGAAATGTTCCTCACACCGCGTCGCAGACGTTCGATTTTCTCGTTGCATTTCGATGGAGTCTATTGTCGACGAAACTAGCGTATGGCTCTCTTCACATGGACAGAGCCGAATATACTGGTGAGGAGCTCATTGGTCGGTCGAGCGCAAACTCAACAGGCTACCGCAGGCTATGTTTATACTCGAATACCTTCATCATTGCCAACTCGATACCTTCAGACGTTGTGTAGCCAATCTAGCCACACGCATGGTGTCCTCGTGCTCGCTGCTCCATATCAACCCTCTCGCAAAGCTCTTTCGGTTCTGGGAAGCTGTCCAGGTTGAGCTCCGTGGTCGGTACTCGCTTGGGCGGCTGTACGAGTTTCAGCAACATGCTCAAACTTCCTCCAGCATCCGCAATCTGGCGACGATCATCTTGTCCGCGTTACCGTGCCTGCTGGTCGTGGCAGTGATGGATTCGTTGCCAGTCAACTCACCACAACTGGGATTTCTCGAACAAACAGGTTGGGATACCTTCCGAGTGGCATTCGGTGGCTGGATCATGGCATACATGATCGCTATGCAGGTGCACCAGAGCTCACCGACTTTGCCTCTCTCGTCGACAAGGCTGTGGACCATTTCGCTCACGGTCGGTGCGAACTGCGCGGGTGGGTATGTGTTGCTCGGCGTGTTCGTGGCGTTCCCGACGCCTTTCGTCGTCCAGCTCTTGACGATTCCGTGGTTCCTGACGCTCACAACGGGGCTCTACCTCTCGTGGCACCACGCTCTACGTCGGGATGCTGTCGCACGGGAGAATTTGCGGTGCTACATGATCGTGTTCTTCGCGCAAGTTGCAATCATTCTCGTGTACACGGCCTACAACATCGCATTCACGTCCGTCGCATCCACATACCAAACGTACGTCGCATTGTGCCTGCCGCTGCTCAAGCTCGTCTTTAAAAACATCGTCAACCGAGGCGTCTACCACATGGAGGATCTCGCACCCACCACGATCGTCTTCAACGTCGATGTATTCCATGCGCTGTTTGTGTCGTCGACGATGCAGCAAGCCAAGACCGGTGGTTCAATCATCGTGGTCATGGTGGTCGACGTCGTCCAGCTCGTCATTGCTCTCCTGGAAGTCCAACTCGTAATGCTTCGCATCCGCCGGCACGTCGCTAAGTGCGATGGTATCAAACAGACCGAGACGCAGCGGCTCCAAATGCTTGGATTAATTGGCTTCACGCAGCATATCCTTGACTCGTACCCACGTCTCCGCAGGCACCGTCACCTGACACATGCTCGCCATCTCCGCGTCCCGACTCGTCGCAGGATGGCGCTTCTCAACATCGGTACGCAAGGCGGCGCGGCAACTCAAACGGTCTCTGTGCATACCGTCAGGGTCGTCCCGGAGTCACGTGTGGTAGGCGTTGATAAGCTTGTCTCGGTGGCACCACAGGCGCCGCTATTGTTTGCAGGCGAACATGTGCGGGTCCAGATCGTCCAGGACGTGCTCAAGCTTCTTCACATGGTCGAGTTCTACGTACTCATCGAGTTTGCCGAGGTCGTGGTCGCCACCGTTTATGGTACGTTGCGTTTTTTTCATCGTTTCCGGATCGCTTGTGCTAACATCTTTGGTTGCAGCACTTTACTTGGTTGCGCTTAGTTTTCTGCCGATACGTATCTACTACAAGCCGCTCGCCACACTCACGGTTACTGGAATGCATGCGGCGATCACGCAGGTCGCAGTGTACGCGGCGCTGGAGCTGCTCTCGTTCGTCGTGCTCTGCGTGGTGCTCGATCGCGTGCTCGCATGGCGCGTGACCGCGATCTCCCAGCTCGCGTTTGTGCTGCGCAAGCACGTTCGCATCGTGCAGACAACGCTGGTGATGTGGGTCTTCTTTGTTGCGCAGTTCACATTCGAGCATCTCGGTGAGAATCCTGGTCGAGCTCCAATTTCATTTATGCGGCGCTCAACTGAACTGGGTTGTTATGCTGGTGGCAGGCACGGATTACACGTTCAGGTTTGAGTGGCTTCACGGGCGCTCGTGCACGTAATTGAAAAGCCGCTCTGGTCGATAGGACTTACGGACCTTTTGTGCAAGAACTGCGAGTGCTTGAACCAAGGACCAACAGCATGCGTGACAGCAATGAACTCGATGGCTCCATCGAGCGCCGCATTTCATTGACGCTCGACAACGACGAGAACTCGAGTGCAGTGGACGCCTCATCATCGGAACAGTGGAATTCAGCGCACCTACACGCCGATGTCGGACTCACTTTGCACTGATGGAAGCACGATGCGACAGCACCCGTGCACTCCACACTGTTTCTGGGCGTTTGGTATCGACAAAAACAGCGTGGGTGCGGACGACATCTCATTCGCTTCGCAAAAGCGGCGGATTGGCGTTTCCGTGAACGGAAAACACCGTTTCCATCCACCGTGACGTGATGAACAGGAATCGAAGTGGGGCAAACACATACAATTGAATGGATCTACGTCAAGACTCAATGCGCTGTCTTCGGGAGCGAGTCACGAAGACTGCCCAGGGAGAGGTGTGGCGGGTTTCGCTTGGACTTGAGCGGCGTGGTCGAATCGAAAGTGTGGCGCAAAGATCTTCTCTCCGATCCGCACAGCGGCTTGGAAGGGGAGACGGATCGCGCCACTCAGGATATGGAACCCGCAGAATCCGGATAGTGGGACCACGCACTCATCTATGGAAACCACCATTTCCGTGAACGGAAAACACCGTTTCCATCCACCGTGACGTGATGAACAGGAATCGAAGTGGGGCAAACACATACAATTGAATGGATCTACGTCAAGACTCAATGCGCTGTCTTCGGGAGCGAGTCACGAAGACTGCCCCCTAAAGCGCAGGGAGGATGAACGTAGGCCATCGATCGTAGTGTCTGCCGTCCTTCCGGATACCATCGCGGGAGCAAGCGTAGTCGACGTCTCCATCGTGAGGCGAGTGTAGCGTAAATACGTGTCCGATGTCCAGCGACCTTGGAGCTGGATAGTCGAGGGGTCGATCCCGGCGCGGAATAGCTGCGTCGCGCCACCGATACGCAGCGAATGCGTTGCAACGGCCGCGCTCTCCACCCCGATATCGCCGGCCGCCGCCTTGAGCAGGCTGTTGACATCCGACACCGTGATCCACGTCGTGTGGGGATCGCGGAATGTTACCAGAGGCCACACATCTGGGAGGTCCCGGTGACAGTGCTTGAGGAGTGCGGCAGCGAACACCGGACAGATGAACTTGTGCCCCGAGCGGGCTAGTACGCGGGTGGTTCCTCTTCCTTGTTGGTCGGTCTTCGACCCACGGAGAATCATAACGACCGACTGTGCATGGCCGTGCGACTGCGTTACACACCCGTTGGCATCGAGAAGCGCCACGTCTCTTGCACGAAGGGCAAACCACTTGAATGTTGAACGATCTGCAACGATTTCCGAGCGGCGAAGAAGGAAAAAGAACGCCATACACAGAGTGCCCCAGAGCGCTTGATCACGAGGGCGACCGAAGTTGAGACGACGAAAGCAGGCGGCAAGCAGATCGAGGGATGCTGGGGCTTTTGGCGAGGGGGGCGTGTCGTGTCGACTGAGACCCTTGATGAGCATGCGTATCTGTGGATGGCCGATGGGAAAGACGAGGCCGGCGGCACGAAAGAAATGGTCCACTCCGTGGAGAACGTTGGCGATGGAGCTGCTGAGCATCTTCGGGTCGCCAACACCACGACAGTCGAGAATGAACTCGGACACGATCGCCGATCGATGGGCATCATTGACGGTTGTCAGCGAGGGGTCGGCGCCAATGGACCGACAAAATTGGAGCCATCGTGAGAGATGCTGCTGGTACTTTGCGAGTGTAGACGGGGCAACGGAGCGTTCGCGCAGATGTCGCGCCAAATCGTGTCGAAGGACGCAGTTGAAAGCGAGCTCAGCACCTGTGACCAGGAGCAGAGCACAGAGTTAAACATCAATTGGTTGCGACTCGAGTCAGCGAGGCGGGAGCCGAGGTCTGCGACAGCGTTCTCCTTCCCGGGTAAATGAACCGCACTGAACCGGAGACGGTATCGATGTTCCCAGATACCAAGCAGACGTATGAGCACTTGCGCGCGTGCATTGGGAGAGTACTGACGAGCATGCCACGAGACGGCAGACGAGTTGTCTATACGGAACTGTACGTGGCGAACTGGTTGATGTTGCGCCGGAGCCCAACGTGAACCCCAATGGTATACAGCGTGGGCACATGACAGGAGTTCTCGAAAGTTGATGTCAAAACCGTTGGCGACCCCGTCTTTGAAATCACGAATCGCAAATGCGTCTTCTCCTTCAAAGACATGCGTCAGCGCGCAGCGCGAAGCGGCGTCAAGTGCACAGAGGCCGAGACCTGACGCATCCACGGTAACCACAACGACGGGTGGCGGGAGGGATCCAAAGTAGTCGAACGGCACGCCGTTGAGTGCGGGGTCGTGGAGAATGGTCCACCACCATTCTAAATCCGCACGTAGCTCGTCGGTCACACTGATTCCGCAAGTGCGAATCAGGGACCGTTCTGGTTTCCGGAGTCGCTGAAGAAACACTCGAGCGGGACGTACGCACGTGGCCACATGACGAAGCGACCCGAGGAGGGAGCGATAAAACGTGGTTGGCCAGATCGCCATTTCGTGTGCTGTAGCAACAAGTGACTGGGCTTTAGCAATCTTTGTCACCGGCATCGCAACGGTGCGATGAACAGAATCAAACTCGAGACCGAGCACCTTGAGACTCTCACTCCACGCCGAGAACTTATCTTCGTTGATTGCCCGCGCACCCAGGATCGATATCATAGACGAACGTAGGGACCGTTCCACGGCAGCATGGTGCTCAGTGGAAATGCAAACGTGGTCGTCAACCCAATGATATGCGTAGCACGACTGAGCACTGTGGACCGGAGCTGTCGCGCCGTGTACGTGCGTGATGGCTCCCCCGAACACTTCGTATGCCCCAGGAGACGCTGTCCAACCGAAGGGAGCAGACAAGTCGATGATCAGTGCGTTGGCCTCGGGGATCACACCGCCAAACAGAAACACCCACTTGCTGTGAATGCAAACATGGCGAAAAGCCGCAGCGACGTCACCGGACAAAAGTTTGGGTGTCGTACCCGTCGTCTTGCGTTGGCTCTCCAGCTCGGCCGCGATAGCTGTCGGTGGCTGGTACGATGGCGACGGAACAGTGTCCTTGGAGGTCGCGTCATTCACGGAGCGGCCCGGCGGGTAAGAAAGGTCCTGAATGAGGCGGCCGAAGAACCTGGGATCGGCACCAGGTTTATCCACGACACCGAACGGGCTCAGTATGATCTCCGGCCATAGGTCCAAGATGTCCAAGTCGAGAACGAGAGTACGGCCTGAGTCTTGCTCCTTGCGAACATTCTTGAGAAGAACATTGAGCCGAGCGCTCGCTGACGGATGGTTGCGTGCTGAACTGCGTCGCTCTGGGAGGTGTGAATCCAGTTTCACCTGCAAGCCGGAGCGCGCAATGGAGCACAATGTGTCGCGTTGGTCGTACCCGCAGCACATCATCGCGAGTTCTTGTGGCCGCAGAAGCTTGTTCGGTCGGTAGTCGTGATCGGTTTGATGGCGCCACATTTCCACGAACGATTGGAGCGTAGGCCGGGTCCGCCTAATGTACTCGGAGAGGGTCAGCTTGAGCGGTTCGTTGAGTACATACTGTGGTTCATCCAGAGACCCTACGAAAACCGGGTACGAATCATCGGGAAGCGAGAGATTGACTGAGCGCAAGTGCGAGTCCACGTAGACCCGACGCGCTGCCTCGTACGATGCCTCCGCGCCTAGGGACGCGGCTACCATGGCATGTAGCTCCGCTTCCGTTGGCGCGACGCGCTCCGAGGCGCGCCGTTGGCCTTCATCGAATAAACCTTGGCCATGCCGACGGTCCTCGACTCCACTGGTGGCAGAGCGACATCGCGCGAAGCCGACGGACGACTCTCCCCTTTCTGGTGCAGCCTGAGCAGGAGGCTCAGACCCGCACCGATGATCGGAAAAGGAAGGATGAGCAGCTGCAGCCCAACCATAATGGCCCGAACGGGCAGCCAACTTCACAGTGCGGCTGGCAACGGCCGCGGGGGGTACAGGCACCAACCGGTGGCCGGGCGGATAGACCGAACCTGGAGCGACGGGATCGCGACGGCCCGAACGGGCAGATGGATCCTCTGCGTTGGCAGCAACGACAGCTCGAGGCGCAGATACTGACCGACGATCGCATAGAGAAACCGGACCAGTAGAAACTGGAGCATGGTGGCCCGAACGGGCAAACGACTCCTGTACTGGGCTGACAGCCACAGCACGAGGCACAGACATCGACCGAAGGTCGGATTGGTGATCCAAGCCCGAACGGGCAAACGACTCCTGTACTTGGCTGACAGCCACAGCACGAGGCACAGACAACGACCGAAGGTCGGATTGGAGATCCGAGCGGGTAGCAACGGAATCGCCGAGAGCGTCGAGCGACGAATGTTGTAGATGGGGGACAGGCGGCTCAGAGGATTGCGAAAGTCGGTTATTACGAGCGCGAACTACAACTGTTGCCGCCGCTTGGCATCATTCTTGAGGTTTGTTCGCAGTCGCCGCCTGTTGAATGTAACGAAGGAGCGCCGCCGGCAAAGGGGTTGGCCATGCATGTGACCGGAGTGGATTGGTGCACGCTTCTGCATTACCGTTGCAACCCGCGCCGGAGTAAAACTTCAAGCAAGGCTCCGACTTCCCCTCGCGAGGGACGAGCTTGTAGATGTGGGGAGGAATGTGGCCAAGGGCACGCGGCTTGGGGCTTCTCTCGGACTTGGTAGGAGTGGTTGTAGGCCGCGTGGCCGACGATGCTCGATGCAGGGAAGACGGCGTCGCTGCAGTGACGTGGTCAAGTAGCGTGCGCGTCCACTCGTTGCCGTTGATGTTGATATCTTCTACACGTTGCCAGAACGTAGACCACCACGAAGGGTCATCGATAGCAAGGCTGCTGAGCGCCCGGCCGAGCCAACGGTCGACTTGGTTCATCGTCGCCTTGACACGGTTGTTCAGAGGATCTGTCAGGCGGGCGTCATCGACAAAATCGGCGAGACGGCGCAAAAGTAGTTGAGCGTGCGGAAACCAATGAACGCGTGCAAAACGGCTCAAACACTCGATGGCGTTAGCGAGGTCATCGTAGGTTGCACCAAGACGCTCCGCGGTCGCCGAAAGAGCGCTTGCGCGCTCCGCTGAATTGCGTGGCGCCATCTCTACCTGCGAGTGCTGGTCTGACGCCCACCCAGCACGCTCCGGCCCCACAAGGTCCTTGAAGAACACGAAGCTGTACCCTCGCGAACCAATCGATCCTGAGAAGATCGCCCCGAGCAGGTTCCACGACGCGTGAAATCGGACCGCCTCGCTGTCTCGGAGAGAGGCCACAAATGTAGTAGGGTAATGGATCGTACCTGGTTGCGCCGTAAGGCCGGGAAAAAGGCGATGAGCGAGGAAGACTTCGTGCGGCGGAGGATTAATTCCGTTCTTGATCTTGTAGGACTGACTGAGAAAGTTCGAAAGTCGAATCGACGCCAGCTGCTGTGGAGGCTGCTCGTTTGTCGCACTTACACCCAAGATCTCTCCCGATCGGTCCGGCGGGGCGGAAGCAATGGGCATGGAACCATGGCTTTGGAGCAGAGCGGTCACGAGATCCGATAACGTGTCCACCTTTCGTTGAAGACTGGCCAGCGCATCTTGCTGACGCTCGCCGTCGTGCGACTGACTTGGTTGCGTGGACCGGTCGCGTGTGGCTGGCACGGGATTTGATGTTGCCGGGCTCGCTGCAGCACCAATCGTGTTATCGACCGAACGGTCACGTGAGACCGCCGGTAGACCGTGAAAATTTTGCGTGAAGGCTTCAAACGAAAACGGTGCCTCTGTTGTTTCTGCCGGAACATGAGAATCCGACTGACCAGCCTCAGCACGATTATCACCACCCGTCGAGCGCGCCTTCTTTTTCCTTGACCCGCCAGTACCAAGACCTGGTCGCTTGCGCCCCGATGCCACGGTAGCAGCACTCGGTGTTGCTGAGGAAGACCGTGGCGCGCGAGCACGGACCGGAGCTGTCGTCGCTGCTTGAGACGAACGCCTACGAGGCGGACGTGAGGACGAGCTCGGCGACGAACTGCCCGCGGTACGAGAGGTTGTAGCGCCGCGTGCAGTGGCGCGTGGGCCCACCGGCTGCGCCGGCGCACCCGCAGCAGCGCGAGCGCGCGACGGGCGAGCGCGCGTAGATTTGGGAGGCATTTCGCTTGGACTTGAGCGGCGTGGTCGAATCGAAAGTGTGGCGCAAAGATCTTCTCTCCGATCCGCACAGCGGCTTGGAAGGGGAGACGGATCGCGCCACTCAGGATATGGAACCCGCAGAATCCGGATAGTGGGACCACGCACTCATCTATGGAAACCACCACGCTGTCTCGATACAGCGCGCGGGCTATGTTTACACACGCACGTAGAGGTGTCTCATGCCTTGCAAACACACGAACCCTTTCGGCAACCACTGCGGCCACACATATATGGTATGGCGTCTTCACGCTCGCTCCTTCGGCTGATCCACGCGAGCCCACTGGGTGAGCTCTTCCGTCTCTGGGACGCCGTCCAGGTTGAGCTCCACGGCCGGTATTCACTTCCGCGACTTATCGATCTTCAGCAACATGCTCAGACGGCCTCACGTTTCAGCAACCTCGCGACGGTGATACTCTCTCCTTTGCCGTGTCTTCTGGTTGTGACGGCGATGGATACGTTGCCCGTTCGCTCGCCACACATTGGGTTCTTCAAGCAAACCGGCTGGGATGTCTTCCGCGTAGCATTCGCCGGCTGGATCATGGCCTACATGATCGTCATGCAGGTGCACCATAGCTCTCCGACGCTGCCCCTCTCGCCAACACGGCTCTGGATCATCGCGCTTGCTGCAGGGGCGACCTGCGCGGTGATGTACACTGTGCTTGGCGTTTTCGTAGCGTACCCCACGCCTTTCGTGGCCCAACTTCTCACTCCGCCGTGGTTTACGACGGTCACCACCGGACTGTACTTCTCGTGGCGACACGCGCTCCGCCGGGATGCCGTCGCGCGAGAGAACTTGCGGTGCTACGTAATCGTGTTCGTCGCCCAAGTGGCGATCATTGTCGTGTACACAGCCTACAACATCGCGTTCACCTCTGTCGGACCCACATACCAAACGTACGTGGCGCTGTGTCTACCAGTACTCAAACTCGTCTTCAAGAACATTGTCAACCGCGGCGTCTACCACATGGAAGACCTCGCGCCGACAGTCATCGTCTTCAACGTCGACGTCTTCCACGCGATGTTTGCGTCGACGACGATGCAGCAGGCCAAAACGGGCGGTTCGGTCATCATGATCATGGCGGTTGACGTCGCGCAGCTCTTGATCGCCTTCTTCGAAGCCCAAGTCGTGATGCGTCGCATTCACCGCCGCGTCGCGAAGTGCGACAAGATCGAGAAGACCGAGAAGACCGAGAGAGAACGACTCCGAACACTCGGACTCATCGGCTTCACGCAGCACATTCTCGACACATACCCGCGCGTGGGCACGCACCCTCAGGTCACACACGCACGCCATCTTCGTGTGCCGAGTCGACGTCGAATGACGCTGCTTGCCAGCACCCAGGCGCAGGTCGCGACAGCAATCCCACCAGGCCCCACCATCGACACGATCAAGGTCGCACCGGGGCCACAAGCTTGTACCGACCAAACATCGAGCGAGGCTCTTGCGCCGCCGCAACAGCAGTATTCCACAGCCGATCACACGCGGCTCCTGATCGTCCAGGATGTGCTCAAGCTTCTCCACATGATCGAGTTCTACGTGCTCATCGAGTTCGCCGAGGTTGTGATCGCCGCGGTGTACAGTACGTTCACCAGCTTGGTCTCCTCGCCTTCCGATGCTAACCTTCGTGGTAATCATGTTGCAGCGCTGTATCAGCTCGCTTTGAGCTTCTTAGCAAACCGCAGCTACTACAAGCCGATTGCGGCACTCACGGCCGCTGAAATGAACACCGCGATCAGCCAGGTAGCACAGTACGCAGCGCTAGAGCTGCTCTCGTTCATCGCGTTCTGCGCAGTGCTCGACCGCGCGCTTGCGTGGCGGGTGTCGACGATCTCGCAGCTTGCGTTCGTGTTGCGGAAGCACGCGCGCATCATGCAGACGACATTGGTGATGTGGGTCTTCTTCGTTCCGCAGCTCACGTTCGAGCACTTTGGTACGGGCATTGGTCCAACATGCGATCGATGGCTTCTTCCAAACTGATGTGCCTCTTGATGCTGGTGGCAGGAACCGACTACACCTTCCAGTTCAAGTGGCTTCATGAGTCTCCTGGCACAGACTGAAGGTAATGGAGCGAACTACACAGTTCTTCGTGAATGGCGGTGCACCATGTTCGGCAACCGAACTGGAAGTGGGTCGAGGTTGTTGGGGCATCGTTCTCCCCGTCGCCTTGCAGGGTGCCATGACACGGAGTATCTTGGTGCTGTTGTTGCCTTCGGAATCCCAACTCAAGTAGGTCAGGCGTGGACACGCATCAGCAACCTACGCATCTGACGCTCGCTCGCATCCGGTGACCACTGCGTCCGCTTGGGGGCATCATTTTCCAAGACCTCTACACAGTGTTCCGCGACGTGAGATGGAGACACAAGCACCAAGCGCAGCCGCTCTAGTTCGACAAACCAGTGTCTGGATTTCGTCCACATAACGTACACACACACGGACCGCCCGGTCCTAGTTAAATAACAGATACCTTCGGTGTGAGCGCAATCTTCAGCTGGAGTTGGCACCGGGGGACATCGGCCGTCGTCTGGCCGTCTCCAGCGACAGCCGCGGGTACTCGGACAGGCTGAGCTCCATCACGGGCGTGTCCGGCGCGTGCTGCGGCAGCAGGTACACGCTGGACAGCGAGGTCGCGCCGGCCGCCGTGGACGCGCCGCACCCGCCGGCCGGCTTGTCTCGGCATCCCTTGAGCGTTCGGCCGCGGGTCGTCTCGTCGCCGTAGGCGCGCTCGGCCTCGCCGTCGTCGCGGCCCTCGCTCGTGCGGCGCCACACCCACCAGTAGAGCAGCCCGCACAGCGCGAGCGCGACGCCGGCACCGATGACCCACATGGCCGACGGCGGCAGCGGCTTGCGCGGCGCCTTGGACTTGTCGCACACCGTGGCCTGGTTCCGCGCGGCCTCGAGCTGCGGGCTGTCGCACAGCGCCGTGCAGACGCAGCCGCTGGCACCGACGCAGTAGCGCATGTCGGGCGCGTCGCCAGCGTCCGCGAAGATCGAGAGCCGGCAGAGCTGGCACGCCGTGTCGTTCGCCGCGCAGTAGTCGACCAGCGTGGACGGGAAGATCCAGTGCTGGACGGCGCCACGCCGCGCCGCGCCGGACGTGTTCCAGTAGTCGTAGCTGGTGCGCAGCGACAGCGTGGCGTTCCGGTAGAGCGTGGCCGCGCGGAAGTCGAGCGACTCGTTGTAGTGGAGCGCGGCGCTCACGCACGAGCCCGTGGTGTTGAGCATGCAGCCCTGGGAGGCATCAATTATAATTCAACAGCGTTAGACGCGCTGGACCGCGTCCGGAGTTGGGGGATCATGGCATCCAGAGTAGACGTACCTGGACGCGGAAGCACGCGCTGCACGAGCGCGGCCGCTCGCACCCGGAGCTCTCGGTCTCGGTGGCGTTGAACATGCAGTAGTCGTCGGTCACCTCCGCGGCCCCGCTCTCGCCGCTCTCCTTGGCGGCGAGCGCGTGGTAGAGGTCGAAGTACGTCGAGCCGGCGCCGACGTACTCCCTCCCGGTGGCGGCGGCCGATCCTGAGCTGGACGCCGACGCGTCCGGCGAGGGCGCTGGCGAGGATCCAGAGCCCGACGACGCGGACGGGGACGGCGCCATGTCGTCGCGTTTCGTGTTTCCTCCGATATTGGGGCGTGTCCAGAATTCGAGCGCCCTCTGGACGCCGTCCAGAGTCCAGAGTCGAGGCATAACCGGTGTCCAACGACAGATGCGGTTACGTTGGACCAGTTCACAAACCGGCGATTCTGATTGGCAGATTCCTGTTTACCCACTGGGTTCACGTGAGAGGGGCTGACTTTGAAAGAAATGCGAGTATTCCTGGTATTTTCAATTCATAGTTGTCTGTATCAGCATGATTCAATTCAAGCGGCTCGTCTATGTGCGCAAGTCGACACGGAGACCGAGATGATCTGGGGGCGTCTCCACCGCGCTCGCGCTCTTGTAGCGCAGCAGCAGCTTGGCCTCGCTTTGAAGTTCGAGGGATTCGTTGGCGCTTACGTCGGCTCCCGTTGTCCACTGGGCGAGAGCAAATCTGTATCTATCGTGGTGTCGAGGTGGCATCAAAACTTCCGTGTTCTCAGCCCACAACGGAATCGCGGCCTTGACAGAGTGCGGCACTCGGGTTCCCCGAGCGCGATCACTCGGCTGTCGTTGCGCTGGACGTTTGGTTGGTGTGAAGCCACGCGAACCTAAATGTGTAATCCGAGCCTACGTACGCACATCACGTTGATGACTAACCACTCCCGTACAGAACGTGACGCCACACTGCACGTACCGAAGTGCTCGAACGAGATCTGCACGAGGAAGAAGACCCACATGAATATGGTGGTCTGCACGACCAGCGCGTGCTTGTGGAGCACGAACGCGAGCTGCTGGATGGACGAGAAGTGGCGCACCTTGCGGTCGATGATCCAGCAGAACAGCACGAACGAGATCAGCTCCAGCGCGCAGTAGACGGCGAGCTGCACGACCCGTGCTTCCAGCTCGTGCATGGACAGCGGTGCGAGCTGCTTGTAGTACACGCGGTTGGGCAGGTGCGCGATCGCAAGCATGTAGATGGCTGTGCAACAGAATCCGCGCTACGATCAGTAAAAAAAAAAAAGGCAACAAGATCTCCCGCACGGAGGATACGTACTGTACATGATGGCGACGAGGACCTCGGCGAGCTCGATGAGGACGTAGAACTCGATCATATGGAGCATCTTCAGCACGCTCTTAACGCACTCGAGCTGCAGGCGATCGGTCTCCGACAGCTCAATCGAGGACGCGTGGGGCGTCGCGGTTGCTCTCCGCACATCCGCCGCCAGCGGAGACTTGGACACGGTCGGAGACAGTTTGACACGAGATAACAGCTTGGGGATGGGCAGCACGCGTGTCGTGCGCACTGCAAGAACGCTCGGCCCAGTCGCATGGGTCGCTCTGGCTCGACTTGGGTGGTGCCGTGGGAACATAATCTCCGGATGCGACCGCACCGCGGGGCAGTTGTCGACGACGTAGAGCGCGTAGTCGATCGCGCCGCGCCGCAGCGCGCGCTGGCTCGCCGCCGACGAAGCGCTTCCGGACTGTGAGCCCAGTTCCAGCACCTGGCACTCTCGTGCGAGCCGGTTCACGCGGCGCTGTACTTGGTGGACTTCGAAGATCGCGATCAGCGACTGGATCACGTCCGTGATCATGATCACGACGGTCGTGCCCCTGGACTGCGCCTGCTGCATGGTCGAGGACACGAACATGGCGTGAAACACATCCATGTTGAGCACGATCGTGGTGGGCGCGAGGTCCTCCATGTTGAACACGCCCTTGCTCATGAGGTTCTTGAAGATGAGCTTCATGACCGGCAGCCCGATGGACACGTACGGCTGCGCCTCGGGGCTCGACGACGTGAACGCCACGTTGAACAGCGGGTACGCGTACACGATCGCGACCTGGATGATGAACACGGGGATGTAGCTCACGAGATTGGCGCGCGCCTCGGCGTCGGCGCGGATCGCGTGCTTCCACGTGTTCCACAGCATGGACGTGAGCAGCACGAACCAGAGCGGCGTGAGCAGCTGGATGCCAAAGGGCACGGGGAAGCCCACGGTCACGCTGAGCCCGCAGAACGAGAGCCCAATGATCGTCGCGGTGATGGTCGGGATGCCGATGTGGCGTGTCAGCGGGTACGGCAGCGTCGGCGAGCTCTGGTGGATCTGCTTGGACATCATGAACGCCATGACCCACGCGACGATCGAGAGCCGCACGACGACCCAAATGGTCTGCTCCGCAAAGCCCAGCGACGGCGGACGGATCGGCAGCATGTCGAGCAGGATCATAAACGTCAGGCACGGCACCGGCGTGAGCACCACGGTCACGGCGTGGCGCACGCGCGACGAGTGCTTGGCGTAGTGGAGCATGTCGCGCAGCCGCTCGAGTGAGTAGCGGCCCTGGAGCTCCACCTGGACAGCCTCCCACGCGTACAGTAGCTGCGCGATCCGCGTACGGAGCGACATGGCGCGACTGGCGCTTGCTTGGCAATCACTTCACGTGGCGATGCGTACTGGCCGACACCGCCATGAGGTGGCTCCGACCAGAAGTGCTTGGTGTCACGAGCGTTGTGACAGTCTTGAAATAGCTCCAGCTGATGAGGAGACACGACGCTGTTCCGAACCGGGAACGAGTAACTCGACGGCTCGTGCATTCTTGTCCCACGACAAGAGGGCCCCTCGTCTCCGACCCGCGGGCCGCAAATAGTACGAGTCAGCGCACACCAGAGAACCACAGTGCGTGCCTCGTCCTCGTCCTCATCCTCGGCCTCGGCCACGTGGCCGACGCGCAGGCGCCGGATTTAGAAGGCTTCCTTCACTCAGACAGAAAGACCGTTGCTCAGTGTGACTCAGGCAGTGGCTGGCATCCAGTGAACGGCGCTGCTGGCGCTGCTCACGCCAGTGACTTGCTATGCGGTTCTGATCGACGTCGACGCGCTGCCGCTCGCTCCTATCCAACGGCCCCAACTGATAGACCGTCGGCTGCTGGTTACGCCCGGCGCTCGCGGGTGCCACGATGACCGGTACCTCGATCGGCACGATAGCGCATACTTAGCAAGTAGCAAGCCGGAGCCGCCCATGTCAGCTTGGAGACTTAGTGATCTTTGCGTCCATCGGCGCCACCTTGCTTCCAACGGGGTCCATGCTCGCGCTATTCATCAGCTTCCCACTCCCCTTTGCGGATCTCACTCGCGCTTGGTGCCGCGTACCCCTCGTGAAAGGAGACCGTGCGAGTCAACGAACCACAGGCCCGGTAAGACCTACGCGAGTGCTGGGCTTGCTGGCAGCGCTCATCGCGATTATCCTCGCAGTGTTTAGCTGCGTCTTCACGCTGCTCTAGCCGAGCATCCAGACGGCCGTCTCGAGCCTGCTGTCACTCATGGTGATCGCGTTCAAGGGCTGGGTCAACAAAGCGCTCCGCCACTCGCCGCTACACGTTTCCATTCCAGTGGCTGAAACCCCCGCCGTGACGTGCTCAGCGTGGGGTAATAGTGGGACTCACCACCTCAACTGAGATCTCAGGAAACCAGTGGACCGCGGAGCGAGTCAATGCCTCGATCGTCGACCTCATGGGTCGCCACGCCATTCTTCTCTGCGGTTCCACGCGACACCGGCGACCGCTGCCGCGCAACGTGTGTGGCCTGAAGCTTCGCATCGGATGTAGTTCCGGTCCCTTAACTTTCTCGGAAGGCTTGAGCTGGACAAGAACGTGGATGCGGACGATGATGTGTATCTGTCGGCTTCTGCCGAAATCCTTGTACGTCGACGCGGCGAACGCCGCGCGTGGACAACATGACACGCCCGTAGTGGGATACGAGTTCTGCCACGCGACAATTCCTGAGAACCGGAAGACGCCCCCACGCGCCCAGAATAGGTGGCATGTTCCGTTCGGCACCATCCCCAGCAGCCGTGCCGGTGCGAGCTCTTCAAAAAATCCACGCGCGCGAGAACACGCCTTTCCTCGATGCACCGCGCCCTGGGTGCGCTCAACTCCGCGTTCGACCGCGTTCGTGTGGAGCTGCACGGCGTCTACGCCTACGAGCGACTGCGCGAGCTCACGGCGTACGAGCAGCGCGCTGGCAGCCGCTCGAAGGCGGCACTGCTGGCGCTGCTCACGCCGGTGCCATGCTTGGCCGTGCTGCTCGCGGTGGACGCGCTACCGCTCGTGCCGATCAGTTGCGGTCTGAGCCACCAGACTGTCGGCTTTTGGTTCCGCTCGGCGCTCGCGGGCGCGACCATGACGGCCATCACGATCACGACCACGACGCAGAGCGTGCCGGCGCTGCCCATGACGCCAGTACGCGCGTGCGCCATCTGCGCAGCGATTGGGATTGTGCTGGTGGGGACGGGGTACGTCTTTGGCTTGCTCATTGGCTTCCCGGTCCCCTTCGCGCTCCAGCTCCAGACGCCGCTATGGCTGGTGTTTGTGTGTGCAGCACTGTACCACTCCTGGGAGGATACGATTCGCGCCGACCCACGAGTGCGCCAGAATCTCCTGCGCGTACTGCAGGTGTTCAACGCGCTTGTGACGGTCATCATCGTCTACGCCGCGTTCACCTGTCTATTCATGCAGCTGAGTCCCAATGCGCAGACATTTATCTCGTGCCTGCTTCCGATCGTGAAGATCGCGTTCAAGAACTGGGTCGACAAAGGGCTCCGTCACTCGCCCCATCTCAAGCCGCTCTACAGCGTCTTCAACATCGACATCTTTCACACCATGTTCGTGGCCTCGGCCATGCAGCAGACCGCCGCGGGCGCCTCGCTGGGCATCGTCGTGGCCGTGGACGTCGCGCAGGCCGCCGTCGCGATATGGGAAGTAACCAGCGTGGTGCGTGCCGTACGTCGCACGCAGGCCGAGACCCGAGCCCAGCGCGCCGAGCAGTACGCGAGCGACCCGCTGCTGCGGCGGCGCCTCGCGTTCGAGACGACGCTCGGGCCGCTCGCGTACGCGCTCCACATTCTCGAGACCAGCGAGCGCGTGCGAGAGCGACTAGCTCACGAACGCCAACATCGTGCGACTGGCGGTCCACCGACTTTGTCGCCGTGCGATAATGTCGACCAAGGCGGCAATGTGCATGGCGGGGGTCGACTACCGTCAGCGCGGTCATCTGCTTTGAGCCTAATCCGCATCACCCCCATCACAAACCAGAGCCCTGCGAAGACTGAAGACAATGCGGGTGCTAAGGACGACCCAGAGCTCGCGACGGCGCGCGCCGTGCTCAAAATCCTCTTCATGACCGAGTTCTACGTGCTCACCGAGTACGTCGAGGCCGTCGTCGCGATCATCTACGGTGCGTTCACACAAGCCATCAGCCCTTTGGTCTTTGCCCCTCCTAGTGACAGACCCCCTTGACTGTTCACAGGGGCCTACCTGTACGGACTCAGCCACCTGCCCAACCGCATCTACTACACACAACTCGCGGCGCTCTCGCCCGACGAGCTGCGTGACAAGGCGCAGCACGTGCTGCTGTACGCTCTGTATGAGCTGCTGTCGTTCGTCGCGCTGTGCGTGGCTGTGGATCACGCGATGGACCACTTTTCGCTGGTCGGTCAGCTGGGTTTTGTGTTGGAGAAGCACGCGCGGGTCGTGCAGACGCTTCTGGTATTTTGGATCCTGTTTGTCGTGCAGTCGACGCTCGAGCATCTCGGTGCGTACAGCGATTTGGCTGTGTCTACCCACGATGAAAGCTGACGCGTTGTGTGTTTGTGTAGGAACAGACTACACCTTCCAGTTCAAGTGGCTCCAGGCCGCGTAGCCGTTCATACCAAGAGACCGTCGTTGTCGCCTGCTGAGATCTCACCAAATAGGAGACTGGAGGACGGCTGTACTCCCCAGTCAACTCCTCTGCGTCGTCGCTATTTAATCGATCGTCACTGCATCATCAAGAGCTGGTGTGCGTTCGGAAAATAGACCCAGTGCAGCTTACGAAGTCGTCGGAATTAGGTCAAGTGGCGTGCAGTGTGTTGGCACACTACTGCGGGGCCGTCCATCATTTTCACGCAGCCGTGTCCTTCAGTGGCCGTCACATTCCGACGGGGGGGCTCCCAGCGTTCACGCACGCGGCAGCCTAAACCGACAAAGCGCCGGATAAGGGATGGACAGCGTCTTCCAGACGCTCCGCGCCGCGGGTGCCGCCATCGACAAGTTCCGCGTCGAGCTGCACGGCGAGTACGCGTACGATCGCCTGCGGGATCTCGTCGAGCACGAGCAGCGCGCTGGTAGCCGCACACGCGCTGTGCTGCTGGCGCTGCTCTCGCCCGTGCCCTGCGTGCTTCTACTCGTGGCAGTCGACGCGCTGCCACTCGTGCCCATCGAGCGCGGTGTCTCGGGCCAGACGGCCGCGCTCTGGTTCCGCGCAGCGTTCTGCGGTGCTACCATGACGTTCATCGCGATCGTGCTAACCACACAGAGCGTGCCGGTACTGCCCATGTCGTACGCGCGCCTGTGGGGGCTCTCGGCGGTAATTGGCTTCGCAATGCTGCCGTCCGCGTACGCGCTCGGCGTGGTCATCGGCTTCCCGGCGCCCTTCGCGCTCCAGCTGCAGACCACGCCCTGGACCATTGCTGTGGTCACGGCGTTGTATTTTTCGTGGAGAAGCACGCTGCGCGCTGATGCGATCGCGCGTGCGCAGCTGAGGCAGCTGCTGCGTACGTCGCGCGCGCTCTGCGCGATCGTGGTGGTGTACACGGCGTTCAGCTGCGTGTTCGCAGCGCTGCGCCCGCGCACGCAGAACGCGATCTCGTGCCTGCTACCGCTCATGAAGATCGCGTTCAAGAACTGGGTCGACACAGGGCTCCACCACTCGCCACATCTCAAGCCGGTCTTCAGCGTGTTCAACGTGGACCTCTTCCACGCCATGTTCGTCTCCTCCGCCATGCAGCAGACCGCGTCGGGCGCAGCGCTGCTCATCCAGCTGGGCGTGGACGCGCTCCAGGGCGTCATCGCGGTCTACGAAGTATACAGCGCCGTGCGCCACGTGCAGCGCACCAAGCTCAGCGTGCGCCGACTCAGCGCGTCGACCTACACACGCGTGGGCGCGCTGCAGCGCCGCAAGACCAAGCTCGAGGCCGGGCTCTCGCCGCTCGCGTACGCGCTCCACGTGCTGGAGTCGAGCGGCCGCGTGCGCCGCCAACTGGGCATCGAAAGGTCTATTGTGACGCCCGCGGGGGAGGCACAAGGGCATCTAGGGAACGGTACGACTACACTGTCGGTCAAGCCGGTCAACGGTTCGTCCCCGCCCCACCACGCGTCGCCCGTCCAGGCAGCCAGCGCGAGCATCGTGCCCGTTACGGACAGTATCAGCCAGGACGCTCCCGATCCTTCAGCAATGAGTGAGAGCCTCGTGGACCCGGAACTCGCGGCCGCGAGAGCCATGCTTAAAATCCTCTACATGACGGAGTTCTACGTGCTCACCGAGTACGTTGAGGTGTTGGTCGCAGTCACGTACGGTACGTTGTTTGCTGCGACCACGGGCCAGGAGTGAACGGTACTGTATTGAGCCTTTCTTGTCCCCAGGCACCTACCTGTACGCGCTCAGCTACCTGCCCAACCGCAGCTATTACACGCAGCTCGCGGCGCTTTCGGCTCACCAGCTGCGGATACGCGCGCGCGACGTGCTGCTGTATGCGGCGATCGAGCTCGTGTCGTTCGTGGCACTGTGCGTGGCCGTGGACCGCGTGGTCGAGCGCTTTTCGCTGGTCGCACAGCTGGGCTTTGTGCTGGAGAAGCACGCCCGGCTCGTGCAGACTTCGCTTGTGATTTGGATCCTGTTCATCGTGCAGGCCACGCTTGAGCACTTTGGTGAGCCGACATGGAACCTTTGCCAGTTGAGGTCGATAGAGAGGAGCTAACGGCGATTGTGTTGCAGGCACAGACTACACGTTCGAGTTCAAGTGGCTCAAGAAGTAGCAGGAGATGAGGGGGCGAACATCTTGCATTCACAGCACAAACTGCGTTAAATAGAACCATGGGGGACAGTAGCCTCACAGCGCGTGGTGGATCGGTGCATCCTGCGCCGTGGCCTCGAGCAAGAAGCGCGCCAGCGTGCCGAGCTGCGCGTGAAAAGTCTCGAGCTCCGCGGCCGAGAACGACGTGGACGCGACTTTGCACATCTTGAGCACGGCGTGCGGCGCGACGCTCTGCTGCGCGCGCGTAGCCGCGATGGCGTCCATATCGTGTGCGTTGAGGCTCACAAGCGCAAACCGCCCGGTCTGTGGGTGCGCGAGCAGCTCGGGCGCGAGCGGGCCCGAGTACAGCTTCTCGCAGCAGATCGCTCGCAGCGCGTCGATCTTCCACGCGGCCTTGCCCGAGAGCGAGAGGTTCGCCGAGGGCGCCGCGAGCAGCTGCACCGAGGACGCGCCGTCGCGCAGCAGCGCCGTGAGCCGCGGAAAGAAGACGCTGCAGAACACCTCTACGTACGTGGCCGTGGCGTCGCTGACGAGGAACACGGGTCCGAGCGCCGTTGCGACTCGCAGCAGCTGGATCGCGGCGTCCTCGATCGCGTGGAGCGCGCACTGGAGGTCGGGCGTCTGTTGGTACTGCTGCTGCGCGACCTCGAGGCCCTGCGCGGTGGGCGTGAGCCCGAGGCGGTCGGCCATCCACTTGGTCGGCACCAGCACGTTCTCGAAGTGGATCACGATCGCCTGGTTGGTCGTCGCCATCGTGGTCGCGGGCGCCTGGTTGGGCGTCAGCGGGAGCGAGCCGTCGAGCAGCAGCGGCGCGAGCCGCTGGAGCAGCTCGAGGTGCTTGGCGGCCACGGCGCCCTGGAGCGGCGTCGCCGCGAGCAGCGACTGGAAGAACGGGCTGGTCGGGAGCGGAGCGCCGCCGGAGGAGACCATCGTGGTGTCGTTTGGGGGGGAGGGAGGGACGGGTGGGAGCGGAGTTGGCGGAGCCGAGTGCGTTGGGGAATGGCGTCTCCGCTCGCGCGGCTTCAGGGCTATTGCGACCTCGTGGGCGAGAAGCGAGTGCGGCGACAGACACCCAGACCGAGGGCTTCTAGACCATCACTCTGCTGAGCCCGTCAGACAATCACTCACGCTGTCAACGGCATCTGGTTGGGAAGAGTGATGGTCTCGAATCATCTCTCCAGGGGTTCCCACGGTCTCTGTTCTTCTCCCGGCGGAGACCACGCGATGGATCCGGAGCCGTTGCGATCCCCACGAACGCTTGCGTTCCTGTTTCTACGACCCTCCACTGTACTCTATATGCGTGCGTGGCGCTGTGGCCTGTCCCTCCCCGAACTCCCATCTTTCGTTCGTTGGGAGGCCTCCTGCGGAGCAGACACTGCGGTCGAGATGGCTACACACCACTCCACGCCTCTGGGTCTCTGGTGTAATGACGCGATTCAGCGGCTGTTGGTCGTTTGCACTTCAGGTACGGTACATGGATACCTTCCATGTCGCATCCATGACTCATGGCCATGTCTCATGACCGGCCAAAGCCCAGCGAATCTACGGACTGTACCGGTACCCCGGCTCGACACTTCGTACTGTACCCGCAGTGGTGCGCTGTCTGGGCCGCATCCTCGTGAGCTTTGTGGCCAAGGAGACGAGGAGCAGACACGTCGCCAGAGAAGATATCTGTGAAACACGTGTGCTCATATTGTACGTGTGAAACCTATCGTTCTTACAAAATGTCCTAGTCTACAACGCTTTTTCGAGCGGTACGGAGGCCTTCGCGGCGATTCACAGCTTGTCCATCTCGAGCTCTTCCTGGACGGCGGTGATGAGCCCCTGGAGCTGCGCCTGGAAGCCGTCGAGCGACGACGTCGCGCCGTTCGTGGCCACAGCCACCTGCACGCTCTTGACGACGGCAAACGGCGCAATGTCCTTGACGGCCGACGACGCGAGCACGTCCATCTCGTCGGCGCTGACGGTGATAAGGCGAAAGTTGCCCGTCTCGGGCCGCAGCAGCAGCTCGACCGAGGTCGACTCGAAGCAAATGTTCTGGAACGCGTCCACTTTCCACGTCGCCTTTTGCGCGAGCGTCATCGACGACGCCGGCAGACCGACGACCTTGACACGACCGCCGCAGTTCTGCAGCGCCGCGTACAGGCGCGGGAAGAACGCTTCGCACATGGCGAGCACGAACGCCGTCGGCTCGTCCGAGAGGATGTACACGGGGCCGACGCTGGCCGCGAGCGCGAGCAGCTCGAGCACGCGCTCCTCAATCTGCACGATCGAGTCGCGCAGCGTGGGCATGGACGCGCAGCAGAACTGCGCCTGCTGCACGCCCTCGAGCGTCGGCGTGAGCCCGACGCGGCTGGCCATCCACTGGATCGGCGCGAGCACGTTCTCCCAGCTCATGGCCCAGGCCGAGCGGTTGAGCGACGCGCCGCCGTCCGTACCGCTCATCATCTCGAGCATGTCGAAGTCCGACTCGAGGCACTTGAGCGGCATGTGCTGGAACTGCTGGAGCTGGCGCACCCAGTTGGTCGTGCTGGTC